>JAHHZJ010001992.1:0-46020 GCA_021437245.1 Aegilops speltoides
AGAGATGGTGATACAAGTGCAAAATAGATGGTAGAAGTAGGTTTTGTAATCTGAAAATATAAAAACAGCAAGGTAACGACGATAAAAGTGGCGTGCAGCGGTATTGCAATGGTAGGAAACAAGGCCTAGGGTTCATACTTTCACTAGTGCAAGTTATCTCAACAATAATAACATAGATAGATCATATAATAAGCCCTCGACATGCAACAAAGAGTCACTCCAAAGCAACTAATAGCGGAGAACAAGCGTAGAGATTATGGTGAGATGCAGAAACCACCACAAAGCTATTCTTTTGGATCGATCTATAAAAGAGTTCGTACTAGAATAACACCTTAAGATACAAATCAAGCAAAACCCTAATGTCACCCTAGATACTCCATTGTCACCTCAAGTATCCGTGGGCATGATTATACGATATGCATCACACAATCTCAGATTCATCCAACCAACATAAAAAGTACTTCAAGAGATTGCCCCAAAGCTACTCCGAGGAGAGTCAGAGCGTGTGCCAACCCCTATGCATAGGTTCCCAAGTGTCACGAATCCATAGAGTTGATCACCAAAACATACAACAAGTGGATCAATAGAATAACCCATTGTCACCACGGTTATCCCACATAAGACATACATCAAGTGTTCATAAAAGACTAAATCCAATAAGATAACTTCAAAGGGAAACCAATTCATCACAAGAGAGTAGAGGGAGAACATCATAAGATCCAACTACAATAGCAAAGCTGGGGATACATCAAGATCGTGCCATAGATGGAACAAGAGAGAACACGAGAGAGAGAGATCAAACACATAGCTCTTGGTACATACCCTCGGCCAGAGGTGAACTAATCCCTCCTCGTCATGGAGCCGGGATGATGAAGATGGCCTCAGTGATCGGATCTCATCTTTGGTCTTGGGAGCAGGTCTGATTGGTTTTGGTGGCTCTGAGAACTTGGTGCGGAACTCCCGATCTATCTTACTGTACGGAAGTTTTAAGTGCGTAGGTATATATGGGTGAAAAGGGGGAGTGCGTCGGTGGACCTCCCAGGGCTCCACGAGGTGAGGCGGCGCCCGGGGAGGCGCACCCCCACCCTCGTCTGGGAAGCCGAGGGATCCCCGGCGATGCCTCAAACCCATCTGGTTGGTTTCCTTCAAAATTAACTTCTCAAGTTGACTTAAGCTCTGTTTGACTCCGTCGATATTCCTTTTCCTCGAAACCACGAAATAGGCATAAAGCAGACAAATTTGGGCTGGGCCTCCGGTTAATAGGTTAGTCCCAAAATAATATAAAGTGGATATATAAAGCCCAATATTGCCTAAAGCGATAGATAAAGTAGCATGGAGCAATCAAAATTATAGATACATTGGAGCGTATCACTACAGCGTTATTGAACTTCGGCGTCGATCGATGGTACATTAAGCGAACCGATCGGCGATTCGCCGCCTCTTGCTGCTAAGCTGAAGCGATCGTCTGCCTCTGGATGAGCAGTGAGTGTTGGCGGCGAGGTGGTTTGGATGAATAGTGGCGGTGGGGGTGGATGAATAGGACCCGTGGCGTTGCCTCTGGATGAAACGAGGACCCCGTCGATCGAGCCGTTTGGGGCTGGATGAACATAGTATGTCGGTGTCAAAACCGGATCTCGGGTGAGGTCCCCGAGCTGTCGTCTAGGCGGATGGTAACAAGAGGCGAGGGGCACAATGTTTTTACCGGTTCCGGGCCCTCTCGATGGAGGTAAAACCCTAAATCTGCTGCGATTAATATTGATGATATGGGTAGTACAAGAGTAGATCTACCCGAGATCCGGGGAGGCTAAACCCTAGAAGCTAGCCTATGGTATGATTGTTGAGATGTATCTTAGTCCTCTGGGACTAAAGCCCTCCGGTTTATATAGACCTTACGGAGAGGGCTAAGGTTACCAGTCGGTTACAATGGTAGGAGATCTACATATCCGTATTACCAAGCTTGCCTTCCACGAAGAAAGTACCTTCCGGACACAGGCGGAGTCTTCAATCTTCTATCTTACGTGGTATGGGGTCAAGCGGACATTGATAATCGGCTGTCAGGACACCCCTAGTCGAGGACTCCTCGATTACCCCGAACAAGGCTTCAATGGCGATAAGTCCGGCGTGTTTATAGTCTTGAGGTTGCAAAGTGAGTTCTCCTTCAAATTCCATGTACACCTGCGAATAGTGTCAAACTTCATCTTGAATCTTGTGTTCCTCGGCTTCTCTGCCAAATAATGGCCCTCTTCCAGCGTCGCTTTGAATCTGAAAGCCGAGAATATCTTTACATTTCACCCCCGATTGTGTGTAGTCGTCCGCCTATAAAAGAGGCAAGACTCGAGATCCGAATCATGCAAATCTTCCTCCTGCGTATAGTCCATCGAAGTGCCTCGACCTGAAATCCATTCTACCATGGATCGTCAGTAGCGGCTCTTCTTCACGCGCTCCCAGCCCACCGTCGGGAATTGGAGGAGATGCTACTGTTTAGCCTGTGAGCTGGTTAAGCTCAAAGCGGAGGGTTTCTTCCTCGGCCTTCATGGTCGATCCAAGCTGGACTGATTACTTATCAAGGTGGGAGGCGGTGGAGGAGGACTCAAGCCCCAACAAGAGGCGAGTGTGCCGTCCCCTATCGATAAGGGCTCCGGTTTCAATACATCCATTCCTCGGCGGGCTCACGAAGTTCTCGGGACTCCAGCTCCACCACCTCCGCCCGCCTGTCTTTGCATATCAGCGGAGCTCGTAGCTCTTCTGAGCTATTCACAGGCATCGAGCCCCATTTACGCATTAATGGAAGAAGCTGTTTTGCCTCGTGCCCCGTTCTCACCGGGGTCCATATATCAAGTGGTGGCCTTGAAATATAGGCGCATCATCGGGACCGGATACCTATCCGGCACTCCCAAAAGCGTCAGAGGCGGCCCTCGGGTGGTTTTTATATAGTAGGCGCTCCGTTGCTGACCCGATTCGGATCGACCTCCGGAGTTTGATCTGCTCCTTGAAGAAAGCGCCTCGGTGGCGCCATGAACCCGTTTGGAGGAAGACAAGGCGTTCATTACTTGATGGGCGGATAAGATTAATGGCTCATTACGGCTTGACCATGATTGGAGTCATGGCAGCGTGTATCAGCGGGAAGTGCAGACCTTTACCAATGTCTGAGCCACCCCCATGGGATTTCAGCAGGGAAAACGATGCTGCCAACCGAGCGCAAGGGGCGGATTCGACCGAGGATCTGGTGAAGATCTGTCCGGCCTGTACAACCTGGGAGAAGGAGGACTTCGCCGCAGAACCCTTTGGATGGGTTTCCATGATCAACCCTAGAGGATGGAGTAGCGAACACCTCGAAGGGTTCTACCGTCTTTGAAGTTTAAGCTTCTTACATTATGTCTTGGTGCAGGATCTGCGCGGGGTATGGAGGACATGGTGAGTCTGCTCCTGGCTTTGAGGATCGAGAAGGGTCCTGAGTCCGAAGCCTCGAAGAAGGATCCGGACATCGAGTGGAGCTGATCGATGGGGTGTATCACCATTTCAGCATAGACAATGCTTTGGTAGCCATTCGGGCGGACTACCTCGGACTAAGATTCGGCTTCCCGGTGACCACGACCGAAGTCCGGACCGTCATCTTATCCTTGCCTATTTCGACCTTCATGACGATGGTATTTTGCAGGAAGTGCCTTTACGGTAGGAAGCGAACTGCGGCGACGACCTCTGAGGTCGATCCGAACTAGCGGGGAGGAAAAGGCGCCCGTCTTGAACGAAAGCGTCGCAGCCGAAGGTATAGCTCATGTTTGAATTCTTGACAGCGTTAGAAGCGTCTAAGTGCCCATGATGTTTATAGGAGGAAAAGCTGCCGGATTGCGGCCTTGAGATCTTGCGATCCGACCAACACCGGCCGAGGCTCGGCGCCCGGTGGAGGGAAAAAGCGCAAAACAGCGAGCGGATCTGCTCCAGCGGAGGATACAAACCAATGTCGCCACCAAATGCGAGGTGGAGCGCTATGAATCATAGGCGCCGTCGGACAATATTTCAAGCGTGCTTTTCCCACGAGGCATTGGATGCCTTTAGCAGAGACGAGCATCTCCATGCTGCTCAAAATGGCTTTACGAGCCACGGGCGGTATGTTAAAGACATATCTGGTAAAGGAATTTTAATGGTTGTATACACGGTAGCCCTCGAGACTTAAATTAGTTATTCTAACTGATTTAAGGATCATTATAAATTCGAGGCATAACGAGAAGAAACGCCCAGGTGTCTCGGGAGCTGCAAGATTGCAAAGGCCCAACTTGAGGCGCACTTGCTGCCTTGAGGAGGAGGCGGAAAGACCCCTCTGGTAACACATTTTATTAGGAAATATAAGCCTTGTGCGGCGTGCGCATGAGTCTAATGATGACATTGCAGGTACCACCGGACAAGATCGAACGACAGGAAACATTCTTTGCGCATGACTAAAGGCTTGGCGAGTGTCTTGAATAGGGTTCGGCGAGAAAGGAACAAGCTCAAAGATGCCAGCGTAAGCTCGGAGAGAAAGAGCGAAGAAGCGCCTGAGCCGAGCTATTAAACTCCGTCAAGGAGAGTCAGCAACCGTCGCGGCATATATAGTAAGTGCTTGGCGAACTCTTTTGAAAAGAAGAGTTCGGCGAGAATATTTTGACATGATATGTCTTGTAGGTATACTCACGGGTGCGTCTGCGGAGAGATGCCCATATCAATGGGTGATCAACTTCGAACTATTGCAGCTACTCGAATGAGTTAAGCGGGCAATGAGTGGCGCCGTTAGGGCTTTATGGCCAGCCCTCACCTACGGGCCTCGAGGGAGCTTGCGAGAGAAAGGCTGCGAGGAGTCTTGGCGGCGCTTTCGTTTGTGGAAGATTCGGCTTGCCGTCAAAGGTGCCGAGGAGGCTTGGGCCATGGTGAAGCAGCGGTACAAGAAGCGGACCCCAACCATATGGCGAAGTTGGACGGTGGGGCCCGATGGGAAGAGATCCTGTGAGTTTAGTGTACAACCAAGTAGAATGGGCGCTAAATTTTCCCCAGCGGGGCTGTAAACTAAACTGACTGTTAGGCAGGATTGAGGAGGAATACAATCAATAGATTTGACAATGTATGTTATCCTTTAAAGTGACATATGAAATGCCTTTTAGCGGATTGTAGATCGTTTGTCTTCTTGACCTTTTAAGCCGACCTCGGGACCCTAGAGTCCGGAGTGTGTCGAATACCTTCTCGGTTATGAAAAAACCGGGGTATGCATGGAGACCAGGCGTAGGGGTCATTAGTGCTTTATCCGACAAATTGCCCAACTAGTTATGTTATATTACATGGTTAGTAGAAACATCTTCCGGGAGAATAGTTAGTTAAGGGTTCCTTTATTTGAGGGAGGCATGCCCTAAAGTGCATGTCGGACTTGCAAAGAAGCGATAAAATATCGAGGCGGATAGATAAATAAGCAAAAGTCATCTTTTAAATCACCGACCAAATATTCCCTTAAACGCTAGCTTTGGCTTCACCCGATCACGGTACACATCGGTGACAGCGATAACAATCCTGAGTGCTCCTTTACCTCCTAGCTGAACAATCGGGAGCGTAGGGTAAGCACAGAGAACGAACAACCAGCTTAGCCAAACTTAAGTCATATCGATGCATATAATGGCGATTAAAGGTACATGTGGAAGCTTGACACATGTGTTGGTATGAAACCCGTATAGTTGAGCTACGTAAAAGAAGCCCCGGGGAATAACAGTCGGATGGCACAACACATGCGTATGCAAAGAATGCTAAAATAGGCCCGAAGAACTGCTAAGTTAAAGGATAAAGAAAACAAAAACAGCCGAAGTATAAAAGGTTGGGCCGGGGGTAGGGGCGAACTCTTAGTCGGCGCTAGGCATAGAATCGTCGGGTCGGGCTGCGTTCCATGGGTTACTCGAGTCGGTTGTCAGGCGCATTTACGTGAAACGGTATGCTCATGCGGTCGATACTTGATCAATAGTGAAGGGGCCTTCCCATCTGGGCTTGAGCTTGTCCTTTTTCTTATGCGGCGGGCGTAGAACTAGATTAGCATACGTTGTAAGTCTTGGCCCCGTACTTCTACCTTTGATATCTTGGGAACCTCTTCTTTGATAGAATCTGAGCGAGCCTTGTGACGTCGCGTTCTTCCTCAATGTGTCCAAGCTGTCCTGCCGATCAGCTCGGCCTCTCTTTCCTCATACATGCGCACTTTCGGGGTGAGTCATGAATAATGTCATGAGGCAAGAGCGCCTGCGCCATATACCATAAAAATGGTGTGAATCCGGTAGTACGGTTAGGCGTTGTCCGCAGCCCCAGTCTGGTCGAGCTCCTCAACCCATTGGGTGTCGGATTTAGTGAGTGACCTCACTAATGCGGGTTTGATGCGCTCATTATTAGACCATTGCTCTTTCCACTTGACCGTTGGTTTGAGGTGATAGGCGGCGCTTGTAGTCGAGCTTGATGCCCATATTTTTGCTATCTGCCCGTTCGTCGCGGTTATTTATAATGTCATTGAGTGGTATACGAGGCCTTTGTTATCGAGCACTCTTGAAAGTAGTGCGAAGCTTCGAGCGCCATGAACACGCGTATGCTATCTTTTGATAGTGCGGGTGGCAAAATTCTGAGGGGTTAACCGGTGGATACATAATACCTTTGGTTTTGAAGAGAATTTATGCCCTTACATTTGCTCGTTCGACGGCGAATTGCGCTTACAACTTGATGTGTTGCGATGTATAACAACATTGGTTCGCCCGAGTGGGCCCGGCGGGCAGGTTGTTGCGGTATGGCCTTTATTTCTTGAGTCGGCGTTGGCGTCAAATCCACTCGAAGTGTTGGTGCGCTGAGGAGGCGATAAAGAGAACGGCGCCTTTTCTCTAAGCAGGAGATAAAAGCGGCTTAAAGCTGCCGCATCTGTTAATTTTGTATTTGCTTGAGGTCCTTTGGAATATCCAAGCGTGTGAGCCAGTTTGGCGGATTTGCTTCAATTCCTCCACGGATACTATGAGCCCATGACTTTCCGGTGAAGTAAGCTAACGCATTTTTCAGTTGACGATTGATGTCATATGCTCTAAGGTTGTCGAATGTGAGCCTCAAATCATCTACTAAAGTTTCGGCGTGTTTTGGTTTGGCGACTCGTCGTCTCATTATCTCTCATTTGTTTTGCCGATCTGGGTGGCGGACATGTTTGAATCATCTTGCTGATATATTGCTTGTGGCGTTTTGAGTCGAAGGGCATCGTGTTGAAGCGAATGGTCGGTATGGAGTGATAAATGCCGTTGCGGCTTGATCACCCTTCCGCCATCTTGATTTGATGATAGCGGTGTCGTCCGGGAAACTGCGAATCGTGCCTTCTTTGTGGCATCGATAATTTGATCGATCGAGGGGAGAGGAAGGATCCTTTAGGCGGGCTTTATTGAGGTCTTTAAAATCGACCGAGCGCCGGGATTTATCCTTCTTTGGTACCATCACCAAATTTGCTAGCCGGTCCGGATGTTTGATATCTCTAATGAATCCGGCTTCAATAACAACTTGCTCTTCTCCCATTGCACATCTTTTGGGCTCGAGAAAATGTCGAAACACTGTTTGGTAGCTTAAATCCTTTAGGATGTTTAGGCGTGTACGCCAACTTTGGGAGGATTAGGGCATGTCGAGAGGATGCGGCGAGATATCCCAATTTTCCGAAGGAATTGCGATCTGGCGTCAACCGGGGTTCAAGCTGTCTTAGATGGAGCCGTCTTTGTTAGGTCCGTTGGGTGGACTGAAATTTTATTATCTCATCTGCTGGTTTGAAGGAGGTGGACTTGGATCTTTTATCAAGTATCACATCGTCCTGTTCACCGTAAGCCTTGTGTGATGAGTTCCCTCTAGCTAAGGCTTGGATAGTGCCTCGAGGGCTAGTCTTGGTTGTCTTATTTTCGGTAGCAGTGCTATGTCCGGATCACTAACGAGTGATTATTCCGTGGGCCGGGCATTTTGAGCTTCATGTACGCGTAATGAGTATTGCTTGAAAAATTGTGAATGCCTCGTCCTAATATGGGCGTGATAGCCCTTCTGCTGAGCAGGGCCACAGGCGTGACTTCCGGATCTGTAATTATCGGGAGCCGAACACCACATCAGTGTGATTTTTCGGTGCGGTAGCGCTTCGGCTAGGGATTATTCCTCTAAAGGTTGTCTTTGCTTAGCTCAATCGACTCTAATCGATTTCCATTTTTAGCGAGTTTCCGTAAATGAGGTTTAGTCACTTGCCGCCATCCATGAGGACTTTTGTCGGTAGAAAGTCGTCACTATGGGACTAAATGCAGTCTTGGTGGGAGCTCTGGTTGTTCGAAATGTGGGCTCGTCATTTGGCGTTGAAGGTAATAGTTTGTCGCTCCATGGTTCTTTGTTGCTACTTGGTAGACCGGCCGAGTTCAGCGGATATTTGTTTAGCATGTTATTTGATCGAAAGTCTCGGAACCATTGATATCTGTCTTTGGTATTGTTGGAGTGGTTTCCGGGCTAGAAGCTCTTCGCCACTTTGGCCTTTTGCCGTAATATCAACATGCTCGAAGGCTATGTGTTGGGGCGGCTCCTCTGTACTATGAAGTTTACTGAGGTCCATTGAGCCATCCCTCGATGCGGTTCGTTTCCCTTATTGGGTTTTGTTTTTTGGTTTTTGCATACGGGGCCTGATTATATGGCGCCCTTTTCTGTGATTTGGGTTTGGGGCGGATTATCCCAAAATTGATTTTGGTTTTAAGAAACTCTCCATCGCCTGATACTTCGTACAATGGATGCGGATCGGTGAAGCGTAATTTTGCGACGATCGATGGCGTTTAGTATTCCCTTGTCCGTGCAGTTATTGCGAGAAGATTGATATTACGTTTTCCTCTCGGCGATCCTTTATCATCCATAACGGGAGAATCGGCCCGATGGTGATGTCTTTGTTTGATGGGCTCTTACGTATTAGAGATAGATCGCATATATGCGGCGGGTGGGTGGAACAAAATCCGGATCCACCTTGCATCTTGAGGCTCGAGAGGCCAAGGAGTTTCGAATTGAGAATTTGGCTTCTTTAGGCGGCAATCCAGCGAGTCGAGGCGATGCATGATTTTAAGTTCAATGCTTTCGATCGAAGTCCGTCCCTCGCGGAGAATCCGGCATGGAGGGTTGGGAATCCGGACATGAATTGTCTTCAATATTGGCAACAAGTTGCGTATTGTTCCTCCACCACAAAGATGTGGTGGGTGGCACAGGAGAGTTGATCTCTCTCGGATCGGTTTAAGCCCTGTCTGGTTGTAGTCATAGCGACTCGAGCGGCGATCACGATCAGAGCTCATTAACAGGCGAGCTCGATTGGATCTAAGCTGTTCGGCGCTTTAGGGCTGACCACGAAGATTGCCGAGCGACTTGAGAAGTCATTGCGAAGTGGCGGCAGGACGGCGATCATGAAAACCACCGAGCGGATAGTTTGGCGGCCAAGGCCCCTCCGGCGAAAACCGTCTTTGAAGGCGAGTGGAGCATCCGCTCTATCAGCTGACGACAGAGGAACTCTCAATAAGCACCAATGTCGGTGTCAAAACCGGCGGATCTCGGGTAGAGGGTCGGCTGTGCATCTAGGTAGATGGTAGCAGAGCGAGGACACAATGTTTTACCGAGTTCGGGCCCTCTCGATGGAGGTAAAACCCTCGTCACCTTGATTAATATTGATGATATGGGTAGTACAAGAGTAGATCTACCACGAGATCCGGAGGCTAAACCCTAGAAGCTAGCCTATGGTATGATTGTTGAGATGTATCTTGCGTCCTATGGACTAAAGCCCTCCGGTTTATATAGACAGGAGAGGGCTAGGGTTACAGTCGGTTACAATGGTAGGAGATCTACATATCCGTATTACCAAGCTTGCCTTCACATGGAAAGTACCTTGGGACACGGTAGGAGTCTTCAATCTTCTATCTTACGTAGTATAAGTCCGTGGACATTGATGAGTCCGGTGTCCGGACACCCCTATCGAGGACTCCCTCAATGACCCGTGGAGGCTGGATGAGCAGTAGATGATGGAGGTGCCCATGGAGGGTGCTTGAGCGATGGCGGTGGAGTAGCGTGCGGTGGAGGCTGGATGAGCGGGGCCGTGGAGGTGGAGGAGGTCGTGATGGCAGTGGAGATTTGGAGGAGGTCGACGGTGGAGATGAATAGTATCCGTGGAGTCCGTTTTCTTGATCGCCACACCCCTCCCGATGAACAGGACCCCCGTTTCAACCGTAGCGCTCCAACACAAGTCTGTATCGTCCATTTTGTGGTATGCCACACCCCTTCGATCAACGGGACCCCCATTTCGGCCAGTAGGAGGTCCCTTTCCTCCATTTTGCGGTATGCAAACCCCTCCGGTGAGCAGGATCCCGTTTGAATGTGGCGGTCGAACACAAGTCGTTTCGCCCGTTCTGCGATGCGCGGAGCCTCGTTCCATCGCTGTTCCGTCCAAGCGGTTGGCTCCCGTGTTCCGTTGCCTCCCGATGAACTGGCGCATTAGTTGCCTCCCGATGAACACGGCGCATTCGTTGCCTCCCCATGAACATAGCGGCGGCGCGGTTTCTCCGTTCGGACCCGCCATGTACCACGACACACAGCCACTACGTATGCGCATAAGTAGGCGTTCGAGACCCGCCCGTATATATCGTATGTGGCGTATTTTCTTTCTTGCACCTGGCGTTGTATATGCGTGTACATGCTACGTCGCGCCTCTACTATGACGCGTGCGGCGCCTCTACATCGACTAGTATGTACATACGTTTGCGACGAATGACAATACGTGCGCTTCGACCGGTGGGTCGGTATGGGCACTTCCTTGCGTGCGAAGATGTAGCTAGTGGGTCAGCGATCGGGCGGTGTTTTGCGGGCCTTGCTTTGCTTGCGTGCGAAGGTGTAGCTGGTGGGTCCCGGCGGTCGGGAAACATTTTTTACGCCAAAATCGGTGGCCCGTCCGGTGGGTCCATCTTTGTCGGTGGAGAATAATTATTTTGCGGCGTAATAAGGAGGCACTTCCTTGCGGGCGCCATGGATCGGTATCGACCTCTCCACGCACGTACTCTTCCAATGGAAGTCGGTCATTGACCACATTGACCACGCCGTGCCAAAACACCACCGGTGAGCGATGGCGAGGCCTAGGAAGGGGCGGCGTGGAGTGGGCGAAGGCGCAATAGTGGATGCCCGCAGAAGAAGAGAATCTGAGGTTCCTTTGGTTCATTGCGGTGTGAAATTTGTCGGCGAAGTAGAATAACAAGGGTGTGGGTGAGTAGAGGGGATGGCACTGGCGATGGTGGGAGTAGTAGGGGTGGTGAGGCCACAGCATGATATCCTGACCCGACCCGCAGGCGAGGAGCATCTTGGCACGGTAGCCTTTGCTGGTAATTTGAACACGAAGACCGAGAGGTTGAAGAAGCACTCTGACCGTTGGATGGACATCGTATAGTCCTTTGGAGTATTGACTAAGTTGACAAAGCCCTCCGTCCCGTCAACTTAGTAGGCCCACAAGTTAATGCGCCACTATCTTTGGGTCCCGCTAGCGGGGAGTATTCATTTTGTCGCGTAATAAGGAGGCACTTCCTTGCGTGCGAAGATATATTTAGTGGGTCCAAGTTGTCGTGGCGGTAACCTTTTTTTAAGTGAAATCTGAGAGGCCCTTCGGTGGGTCCTAGATGTCAGTGGAGGAATCATTATTTCTTGCGTAATAAGGAGAATTTTCCTTGCGTGCGGTTGGTGGACCCGGTATCGGCCTCTCCACGTCTGATCCGCCGAGATGCATGTCGATTGATTGGTAATCGTCTCAATGTATCTATAATTTTGATTGTTCCATGCTATTATATTACCCTTTTGGATGTTTATGGGCTTTATTTTACACATTTATATCATTTTGGGACTAACCTACTAACAGGAGGCCCAACCCGTATTCTGTTTTTTGCCTATTTAAGTATTTGAAGAAAAGGAATATCAAGCGAGTCCAGCGGAATGAAACCTTGGGGCGTGATTTTTGGAATGAGCGTGATCGAAGGACTTAGAGTGCAAGTCAAAAGCGGCCGAGGCCTCCACGAGATAGGGCGCCCTATAAGGTCGCCCTGTCTCATAGGACCTCAGGCGTCCTCCGGCGTACTTCTTCCTCCTATATAAGCCTCGTACCCCAAAAACATCGAGGAGCCAGCGAAACACAATTTCCACCACCGCAACCTTACGTATCCATGAGATCTCATCTTGGAGCCTTGTGGCACTCTGTCGGAGGAATGCGACCACGGAGGCTTCTACATCAACACCATAGCCCCTCAGATGAGTTGTGAGTAGTTTACTACAGACCTCTGAGTCCATAGTTATTAGCTAGATGGCTTCTCCTCTCTTTTTGGATCTCAATACAATGTTCTCCCCCTCTCTTGTGGAGATACATTGATGTAAACTCTTTTTTGCGGTGTGTTTGTCGAGATCCGATGAATTGTGGGTTTATGATCAAGTTTATCTATGAATATATTTGAATCTTCTCTGAATTATTTTATGTATGATTGAGTTATCTTTGCAAGTCTCTTCGAATTATCAGTTTGGATTGGCCTACTAGATTGATCTTTCTTGCCATGGGAGAAGTGCTTAGCTTTGGGTTCAATCTTGCGGTGTCCTTACCCAGTGACAGAAAGGGTTGGAAGGCACGTATTGTATTGTTGCCATCGAGGATAACAAGATGGGGTTTATATCATATTGCTTGAGTTTATCCCTCTACATCATGTCATCTTGCTTAAAGCGTTACTCTGTTCTTATGAACTTAATACTCTAGATCTGCGGGGAGTCGATCGATGTGGAGTAATAGTAGTAGATGCGGGCGAGTCGGTCTACTTATTTGCGGACGTGATGCCTATATACATGATCATGCCTAGATAATCTCATAATTATTAAACTTTTCTATCAATTGCTCATGATGAATTTGTTCACCATAGTAATACTTATGCTATCTTGAGAGAAGCCACTAGTGAAACCTATGGCCCCGGGTCTATCTCTTATCATATTTGCTTCTAATATACTTTTATTTGCATCTTTACTTTTCACATCTATTATAAAATACCAAAAATATATTTATCTTATCATACTATCTTTATTAGATCTCACTTTTGCATGTGGCCATGAAGGGATTAACAACCCCTTTATTGTGTTGGTTGCGAGTTCTTTGTTTGTTTGTGTAGGTGCGTGGGACTTTTGAGGAGCCTCCTCTTTGGATTGATACCTTGGTTCTCAAAAAATGAGGGAAATACTTACGCTACTATTGCTGCATCACCTTTCCTCTTCAAGGAAAACCAGCATAAGCTCAAGGCGTAGCATTGACCACGTTGACCGGGCGCGCCCAAAACACCGAGCGATGGGCGGCAACAAGCAAGGCCTAGGAAGGAATATCCGCCAGGCGGGGAGGACTCGGCAGTTGTTTCCCATGCGGAGAATCTGTTGTCTGAGGTTCTTATTTCATCTGTCGTCATGGGAGAATAACGGCGGTGTTGGTGAGTTGAGGATGGCTAGGCCAGCGATGGGATCTGCTGTGGGCGGTTAGGCTGCTGCGGTAGAAGACAACCCGGCCTTGAGGAGGAGGGGCGAGCAGTCCATGGCGCTTGTTTGGCAATTGGGCGGGAAAAGCGGAGATTGAAGAAGCACGGCAGTCGTTGGATGGAAATCAACGATCCTTTGCTTGTCGTCAACCTTTTAGGAAAGCCTCAAATCTGTGGAAGCGACATACATCCCATCGCCATTATTTCTAATAATTTACAGCCCATTGCTAATTCTTAAGGTTTTTGGAGCCCATATTCTTTTTGTTAGCATTCTGCCCATATTGTGTACGGTTAAAAATTATCACGAAATTTTGCATATTTAGGTCTTGGTCCGAACTGTTTTAATCCGAAATTTTGAGTCACATTCAAAATGATTTTAAAAACAAATGTATATAAATATAAATCCAACAAATTGTCCATGCATAAAAAAATGCAATTTAAAATCTCGAAATGAAAAAAAGATATTTGAAACTAATTCACTGGGTTTGATGTGTTTTAAAAATGTACAACCCATTTCTCATTCTTGATAGGCCATTTTCTCGGACCGGTAGAATGAAGCTCTCCTCGTCTTGAAAGATTTGCATTAGCACAGGCTGACAAAGCGACTTAGCAGCAAATCACACAAAAGCGGGCGTGGCCGTGGACCCAGCTATGATCGTGGACCCAGCTGCGGTCGATGAACCCAGTGTCGACCTCTCCATGTATAGTACTCTTAGGTGGAAGTGGGTCATTGACCACATTGACCACGCTTGTGCAAAGCACCAAAGGCGATGGACGCAGCGAGGCCTAGTATGGGGACGGCGGGCCGGGGAAGACACGGCGGTGGATGCCTGCGGAGAGAATCTGAGTTCTTGGTCGGTTGCGGCGTGAGGCTGCCGTCGCCTGCCGAGAATAACGAAGTGCAGGTGAGTAGAGGATGCCTGGGCGGTGGTGGGGAGTAGTAGGGGCGGTGAGGCCTCCGCTGACATCACTGACCCGACCACGAGAGGCATGAGCACGCAGCAGCCAAGCCTTTGCTTTTGGTGGAGCAAATGAGACCAAAGGTTGAAGAAGCACTATGGCCGTTGGATGGACATCGTCACGGTCACTTTGGAGCTAGAATCGTTCATATTGACTAAGTTGACAAAGCCCTTCGTCCTCTTCAACTTAGTAGGCCCACAAGCCAGACCACCCACTATGGTGGGTCCCGGCTAGCGAGGGATATTCATTTTTGTGCGTAATAAGGAGGCACTTCCTTGCATGCGAAGATATAGGCTGGTGGGTCCGACCTATCGGCCAGAGAGCGTTTTTTTGTGAAATCTGAAGCCCTTGCCCGTCGTCCACGTCTGATCGCGTAATAAGGAGGAACTTTCCTTGCGTGTGACCATGGACCTCGTGGGTCCAGCCGTCGAGCTCTCCACATCTGATCCTCTTCGATGACTCTCGTATATTGACCACATGATAGGCGCCTTAAAGCGGTGGGCGAAGCGAGCCCAGTGGAATGACCACGAGATGGGGAAGGCGGCGGTGGAGTCATGAGATGGAAGGTGGAAACTTGGTAGTTGGTCGCTGGGTGGGTCTACACTCGATAGAGAATAGGAGGAGAGTGCGGAGTGGAGGGATGGCTGGCCGTCGGTAGGGGTAGCGTTTATTGAGGAGCACAAAACAACACATTTGGGCCAAAAAGATTGGAAGCGAAGCGGTCCCGGCGTTGGGGAAAGAAGGCGAGAGATTGAAGAAGAATGCGGCCGTTGGATGTAAATCAACGCGCCTCAAACCGACCTCTTGGCCCACATGTCGGCCAGTCCATTTGTTTTTAGTCCATTTGGTGGGCTGGGGAAACAATGATGTAGCATCTATGCAGCCGTTTAAATCCCATTTGCATTTTCTCGAAATCTGCGGACTTCTTTGGGCTGGGTGAAAATATCATGTTGGGCTAGGCGGAGAAATGTTATAAAAACATAAACACATGATTGCCGTCTATTCTTGCATTGCTCGGTAAAATCTTTGCAAGCTTATATGCATAATCACTAGGAGTTAACTTGCCAAGTTATATATAAACAATTATTATTATTATTTTGTAAGAACTTTCAACTACGAAATAAAATATCATTTAAATTTGATGAGTTAATAGTCATTAGGGTATTATTATTTTTAGGCTAGGCGTTAGGCAGATTGAGTTGGTTCTAGGGAAGAAGTCTTTGGGAGAAAGTTTACATCAAAAAAAAAGTGGGAGAAAATTCGAGGAGACCTCTTTGGGTCCCACGAGGAGGAATATGTTGGGAGGAAGGAGATTCAAAAACAGCCGGTGAGTGAACTAGTTTTTTAGCGAGACAAGTGAACTAGTTACTTACATAAGCAAATAGCCACTAAAAAAGCAATCAGGTTAATGGGTTCTTAAAAAGAAATATTTGGACAAAAGCAGATAATTCACGACACATAGGCTAATGCATGAAACACTCACATGATAAAGGTGCTTATAAATAGATAAAGTACAACATCTAGACCTTCACAGCACACTTGATCATAGCAGCTGCGGTTGTCCGTGTACTCTAAATCGATTCTGAGGAAAAGACAACGCCCTCATGTCCAAGATCTGCTGGTACATGTCGTAGCATGCGTATCGTCCTTGGCAGCGTAGGTTATATAGGCTAGATTGAGGTACCTCACGTGTTGAGTCCTTGGTATGGATTACATGCTAGCTTGGGATAATTAGGCTACTGATAAAACTCTCCTGATGATGCCATGTCATCTATATTCTATTATTGCTAATTAAGTGGTAGTTCAAAATCATTGCAAATTCAAAATATGAATTAGTGACAAACACCTAAGTTTTCAAAAGTCAAAAGCGAAAATGTTAGGAGGTTGCCAAATATTGCCTTTAGTAATTATGGTGAAGCAAACACTTTTTATAAAATGCCTAAATGCCTAAAACTAAATAAAGCAGGAAGGAAAATAAATAAAAGAAAATTACAAAAAAAACAAAAAAGGAAGCCCCTGGACGAACAATAACCCACCCATACGGCCACGACCCAACCCCCACAGCCCTGGCTGGCCCAGCCCATGACTCCTGCACGCGTCCTTCCCTGTTCCCCAGGCAGGTGAGCAGGCGCGTCTAACCAGAACCCCTCGCGGCCGACGAGGCAGCGATAAAGTCGCCACGCCCGCGCCCTCGGTCTCCCCTCCCACTCGCCCCCTCTCGCCTCGGCTCTGCGCCCTCCCTCTCCCCTCCGAGATCCACCTCGCTCTCCCGTTGCTCTGCGCCCACGTCAAGCGCTGCCATGGACCCTTGCGTCGTGAATCGCGGCCACAACCATCGCCTCTTGGCCCTGCTGAAGTCCGTCGCGCCTCCATCATCTTCCTCATCCACCGGAGGCCTCGGTGGGCGGAAGCCACGAATCACGGATCCCCCGCCCTCATCTCCACCGGCGCGTTCTTCACCAACTCGTGGCGCCCTCTGCGGCTACTAAGCCACCCAAGGGCCATCTTGCGTGCGCCGCGGTGAGCTCCCCATCTCCGGCCATCTTCCGTTAGCCCCTCGCGCACCCTAGCTGTCCCGTCGCCGTTATCGTGAGCACATTGCCGCGGATCGCCTGCCCGCCGTGGCCATGGTCTCCGTCGTGCTCGCGTGAAACACGACATCGTGTTCTGGTGCTTCCGAGAACCGCGCCTTACCTGCCTTGCACGCCTTCCCGTGCCCCCTATCGTTGGATCACGGGACGCCGAAACTCCGGCGTCCGCCGCCCTTCGCCACTTGCATCTCCGGCTGCTTCGTAAAGCCTCCTCCACCATTCAGCAGCGCCTCGGCCGCTCTTGATTCCGTCCCAAACGGCCTCGTTCAAACATCGAAGCGCGATCCCGTTCGCGCCCGAACTGCAGCCGCTGCGCTCGTTATAGGCGACCATTACAGCCACCTGTTGTCGTGCTCCCCTCCATCGGACCTTGGGCGAAAGAGCCCGTTCTCTGAGCACTGGCGCGCCGATTTGGTTCCCGTGGCGATTCCGGCCAACTCCGGCGAGGGGCCGCCTCTGTTGGTCATGGAGTCGCTCGCTTACCCGTCGTAGGCGTGGCTAAGCGGGCCCCTTCCACTGAGTCATTGCTGTGGGCACAGGGGCCCCCAGCCCGTTGACCAAGTCGACTTCGGCGGCGTGGCAGCTACGCCCTTGACACGCGGGCCCCATGCCATAAAACAAATAAAAACAAATATATAAACTGCTAATTAATTTAGTTAATTAACTAAAACCTAATTAGCCCTTTATGAGGCCCACCCACTTAGTAACCCATTTAGTTAGTTTTAAAAATACTGTTAAGGCCCTTGACAATGACATGTGGTCCCATTGGACCCACTGTATGCAGGACTGACTGGTCGACCAGACCAGTTGACCTCTTGACATCACTCGATGTCATGCCTACTTCATTACATCTTGTTTTGGATAATGTTGGAATTAAATAACTAATTAAAATCGAAAATGATTTAAATCTTTAGAAAATCATATCTTTTAATCCGTAACTTTCGGATGAAAATACTTTCTACATGAAAGTTGCTCGAGCAGCGGCGAGACAAATCCGGATCGCGGCCGTTAGTTCATACGCATCCCTAGCATAGCGAACACGCAACTTTCCCCTCCGGTTCACCGGAATTAAAAGCTTGCTCTTGGGAATACTTTCCGGATGTTTTCCCCTTCGTCGGTATCACCTACTACATGATTAGGCACACCTAGCATCGTTACTTGTCATGCCTTGCATCAATATGCATCTGTTTGCATGGTATTCATTGTTTCTTCCCCTTTTCTCTCCGGTAGACCTACGAGGCAGTGCTGCTTTGCTTGAATTCGACTACGGTGTTGGCGACCCCTCTCTCTTGCCCGAGCAACAGGCAAGCCCCCCCTTGATCACGGATATCGCCTATTCTTCTCTATCTGCTTGCATTAGAGTAGTGTAGCATATTCTTTGTTCGGTTACTCCTATTACGATGCATAGCGACATTGTTGCTACATCTATTGATACCTTACGCAATCCTAAATGCTTAGTATAGGATGCTAGTTTATCATCATTGGCCCTACATTCTTGTCGATGCGCCTTGCTATACTATCGGGCCATGATCACTTGGGAGAGTGATCACGGGTATATACTATACTATACATACATACTATCTGAGATGGTGACTAAAGTCGGGTCCTTTCGAAGAGTACCCGCGAGTGATTCCGCAGTTGGGGAAATTTGAAAGGACCTTTGTCCCGCAGCCCTACTGTGTGGATCTTTGTGGCGGAACGGCAGGGGCGAGTTGAGACCACCTAGGCGAGAGGTGAGCTGGCTGGCCGGCATCGCGTTTGCTTCATAATAACACGCAACAACGAGATCTTGGTATTTGATGCGAGGTCGGCCATTTGGTCTATCGCACTAACCATCTGGCAGGGAGTAGTTATGGGTATCCGGCGTCGTGGTATCGGCGAAGCCTTCTTGGCGTCGGTGGCGGAGTGGCGCGGATTGGGCGTATGCTTTGCACTTGTATTAAGGGGCTAGATTACGCTTCCGGCCTCGTTCGCATAATGTCTTGGTGTGCAAAGGGCGATGGGCGGACCCTGCGCCATAGGAGTTAGGCGGCGTCTTGACCTCTGTTGTGCCTAGGTGGGGCTGCGGCGTGTTGATCTTAGAGGCGGGCATGACCGAGAAAGTGTGTCGGCCAAATGGGATCGGCGTGTTGGGTTATGTGGTGCCCCTGCAGTGATTAATCTATTGAATAGCCGTGTCCCTCGGTAAAGGGCGACCGAGTTGTACCTTGACCTTATGACAACTAGAACGGATACTTAATAAAACACACCCTTCCAAGTGCGGATACAACCCGGTGATCGCTCTCTAACAGGCGGCGAGGAGAGATCGGCGGGTAGGATTATGCTATCGATGCTCTTGGAGATGCTACTTGGAGATGCTACTTGGAGATGCTACTTGAAGATGCTACTTGGCGATGCTACTTGGAGACTTCAAACTACTCTCTTCTACATCTGCAAGAGCGGAGGCTGCGAGCGTAGTCTTGACGGATTAGCTATCCCCTCTCATTACGGCATTCTGATTCGGTCCCTTGATATGGCCCTTTACACATATACCCATGCATATGTAGTGTAGCTCCTTGCTTGCAGTACTTTGGATGAGTACTCACGGTTGCTTTCTCCCCTTTTCCCCTTTCCTTTCTTTACGGTTGTGTGACCGGATCTTTGGAAATCTAGGGCAGACGCCATGCCGTCGATGGCGACTACTACTGCTTGGAGGTGCCTACTACTACGTGCGAGGGCGGCGGCAGCGACGGGAGTAGTTTAGGAGGATCGAGCGGGAGGCTGCGCCTCTTCGTCTGTATCGGTTGTGCTAGCCTTCTTAAGGCAAACTTGTTTAACTTATATGCGTACTCGGATATTGTTGCTTCGGTGACTTCGTCTATGATCGAGCACTTGTATTCAAGCCCTCGAGGCCCTGGCTTGTATTATGATGCTTGTATGACTTATTTATGTTTTAGAGTTGTGTTGTGATATCTTCCGTGAGTCCACGATCTTGATCATTACCGTTTGCGTGCATGATTATTGTCTGATTGAATCGGTGGCGTCACAAGTTAGTGTCGAGCCATTTGCTGTAGAATCCCCTTCCACTCCTTGGCGAAGTCGAGTCTAGTAACTACAAAACTTTTACTAACATGGTTGTGTGCCTTATGGGCCTACGTCGCCATTAGGTGGTACTAGGATCTTTACTCCTCGACCTTTACTCTGGGACTCGAACTCTCTTCTACTCGGGTTAAGCAGATTTACTAACTCTAACATTAGGATCCGTTACCACATTCACCCTAAAGTTTGATAAGCCATAGTTATTACGTAGGATAGTATTTTGAATAAGCACCCACATTGTCATTTGACTCCATTGAAACATCTTTGTTTTGAGATGGAACCCACGAGGCGGTAAATGCGCCACACGTGACCATTGGTGCCTCGGGATCACTCTTTGTGCTAGCTAGGATGATGACCTATCGGGTTATCGCTTGGCACCCTGCTGCACCCGTCTATGAGAGTACGGGACTTTAACCGGGAAGCGATGCCGTGCCATCGTCCACCTCTACTCTCGGGAGTATGACTCCACTACCGTCTTTGCACCGCTCATGGTGTTGGGTGACCATCGAGATGGCGATTCACAATCTGCCTATCTTTGCTCGACACGTCTTCGTGGAAGTATCGGGTGTTGGACACTTCCCCTTTCGGGCACATTGCTATCGCATCCGGCGTTGGTGCGGAGGGATACTACTGCTGCCTACTCCACCGTCACTCGAGCCCTTCCACCATCGGGCGGTTACGCATCTTGATGGGTTGGACCGAAACTAACCGAGCTCTTCGCCACGAGTTGTACACCACTCGTCGGCACCTTCTGAGGCTCGACCTTTTTGCACCCCTTTGTTCTATCTGAGACAGCTACGCGTTCTGCGATCTACCGGCCGGGACCGTGATGCCCGGCGGTGTCGGTTGGCGGTGGGAGGCTACTCTCCGCACTTGGTCCTCTTACGCCACTGGCGTCGGGTTCTACACGAGTATCCATGGCCCCGGAGCGCTGGCGTGAACTATCCGTTGCCTCACTACGGTTGTCGGGCTATGACTACCTCCTGATACCTCCACGGGACTGATGTAGTCTTGCTTATTAGTATTAGTTGCATTACGCGCGAACTGCGTGCGCCTATGATGACTTAGTCTATGTCTTGAACTACGTATCTTGAACTCTATGTCCGAGCCCTTTTGTAAGATATGCCAACTACTATGTATATCTGTCGTGCTCCTTTCATTATGCATGTTTCATCATGGATGATTCTTATTTATGCAAATTTCTCAATGCTGAACTACCCTGTTATATATTAGCGGGATGGTTAGACCAGTGTGCGTTAGTCGTGATGGCGACTTCCACCCCACACAGTACATGGCTGGTATGATCCAACGACTTGAGATGAATCGCCCGATTCATGGAGAATGTGATGGCTCAGTTCCTCGCCCCAATATGAGCGAGCAGCCAGCCCAAGTGACTCTGCGAGTTTCATGCGCCTCAACCCAGCTGTGTGCCGCAGCTCAACTCAGCCATTTGGATCTTGATGGTAGCTCCATGACATCACAAATGAGATGGAGTCTGCTGAAGTAGCCCACCGCTATGTCACCTTTGCTTCCTTCTTTACGAAGGGCCCCAGACTCAATGGTGGGACAACCACAGGCGTACTCTGCCGTTGGGACAATCATCACTGGCGGACTTTCAAGCTGCCTTCCGTGCCGCTTCATTCCTCGAGGATCATGGGCGGGGAAGAAGCGTGAGTTCATAACCTCACCCAAGGCAACAAAACCGTGGAAGCTTATCGGGAGTTTACGGACTTGTCCGCTATCTTTGAAGAAGACATTACAAGCGATGCCGCGAGCAGGAGAAGTTCGTGGCGGCCTTCAAGGCGATATCAAGCTCGCACTTCTAGTGCATGACTTTGCCGATTTGCCACCTTGGTGAACAAGGCCATCAATGTCGAGGCTGTGCTGCGGGAACACTAGAGCTCTCGGGCGCATAACCGTGACACGGGCTCATCTTGAGCCCGCCCTCATGAAGCGTAGATATGGATCCCGAACAGCATGTACGTCCAAATGCACTGCCCCAAAGCGGACCTATGCTACACCTCGTCGCCTCCTCCACCTTCTAGGCAGCCAAGGCTTCGGCTCCACCACCCGAGCTCCTGTTCCCCTCCCAATAATAGTGCATGCTACAAGTGTGGTCGACGAGCACGTGCTAGGGAATGCAACTGAATCGAGAATCAACTAGCCCTTCCGACAGGCCGGCCGTGGTAGCAACCAGCCCCGTAACAACAATGCCAAGTCTTGTGGTGGTGTTCATGCCAACCACGTCGATCTAAGCGAAGCTCAAGACCAGCACTGCTCTTGTGATGGGTACACTCCTCGTAAATTCAGTACCCGGCTTCCGTTTTATTTGATACTGAGGCATTGCATTCATTCATATCGGCAGAATTTGCATTCATGCATGGCATTAAATCTGAAGATATGAGCGCTCGCTAGTGGTACACACCCTGCGGGCCAATGTCAAACCTCTATGGTTAGTCCGGACGTTCTGTTGAAATCGAAGGAATGGAATTCTTTGTCTCTCCCATTGTATTGAAGTCTGTAGCATTGATCTCGTGCAGGAATGAATTGATTAAAGCGTATCTTGCTTCTATAGTTGGTGCCACTAAGACCGTCCATCTGCTACACCCTACGATGAAATAATAAGCTACAATGCTAAATGCGGTTCGAGAATGCGAGGCAAGGCTCTATGCATTGAATGCATTGAGCGCCGCACCACTGGAGGGCATTGAAAACATTCCGTCGTGCGTGACTTCCTCGGCGTCTTTCTGAAGAACTTCGAGATTCCCCTGCTAGATTGTCGAATTCATCATCGACTTGAAACCGAGGCACCACTCCTATAATAGCGACCTTACAAGATGCCCGCGCGGGCTCCTTGAGCTTAGGAGGAAATTGATAAATCTCTTGAAGTGGTTTCATTACGCCCAAGTTGCTCTCCTTGGGAGCACCTTCTCTCTTTGTCAAGAAGAAGGATGGGACAAACCGATTGGTTCAAGACTATTGCCCTATTAACCAAGCTACCATTAGAACAAATATCCTCTTCCTCGGATCAATGATCTATATGATCGGTGGCTGGTTCATCGGTGTTCTCTAAACTTCGACTTGAGGTTGGGTTACCACCGAGATCCGTGTTACGTGAAGAAGATATCCGAAGACCGCATTTGTGACTCGCTATGGATCATCACGAGTACACGTTATGTCTTTTGGATTAACCAATGCCCCACCACCTTCTCTCGTTTGATGAACTATATATTCATGGATTACCTCGACAAGTTAATGCGTGGTTTATACAGATGATATCCTTGTATATTCAAGAATGAAGAAGAACATCTTTGAACATCTTCATCTTGTCTTTGGAAAAATTACGACGAGCATCAGACTATCGCCAAGTTCTCCAAATGTGAATTACGGCTTCGAAGTAACCTATCTTGGACATGTCATCTCTAAGGATGGTATTGCCGTTAACCTGAGCGAGTTAGGGCTATTCTCGATTGGACTCCTCCAAAGAATGTCAAGCAAGTCGGAAGTTTTCTCGGTCTACTTGACTATTGCCGTCGATTAAATGAGAACTTCTCCAAGATTGCCGGGCCTGACTAACTTTGTTGCATAAGGCGTCAAGTTCAATGGACGAGATAAATGTCGGGAAAGTTTCCGAGCACTCAAAGACAAGTTGACTTACGCTGATGCTACTAGCTCCTCGATACTAAGAAGGACTTACGTCATTCTTTGCGGCGCTTCCGTCAAGATTAGGCTGTGTCCTAATGCAAGACCGCAAAGTTATTGCTTATGCCTCTCGGCAATTCGCCCTCACGAAGAACTACCCGAGTTCACGACCTCGAGCTTCTTGCATCATTCATGCCTTTGAAGCGGTGGCGACAATACCTTCTCGTGTCGTTGCGAGATCTTCCTTGACCATCAAAGTCTGAAGTATCTGTTTACTCGGCCAGACACTGAACCTCCGTCGGCGGAGATGGATGGAGATTGTTGCAGACTTTGACTTGGGTATTTCCTATACACGAGCAAGGCTAATGTAATGGTGATGCCTTGAGCATAAGTCTTCTTGCAACCACCTCCAGTTCACAAGGTTCAACCCTCACTTGTTGAAGAATTTGAAAATGAACCTCCATATTGTTCCTCGAATTTTCGCTCCCCTCCTGAGGAGTTTAGCAAGATGAATCTCCATGTTGTTCCCGGGGTTCTCTCAATACCACAGTTGCGAAACCGAGATCTTGTGGACACCATCAAATGGATACGAAATGTGGCGATGAAGTCCACAAGATTAGCGCGACCTCAAGAAGGAAAGCCCTCATTCTTCTTTATTCTTGATGATGGCACCTTATTCTTCAAAAGGTCGCCTAGTAGTTCGAGTAGAGGAAAACCTGGATATGACTCGAAGGTTATGAAAGAAGCTCATGATCGCCTCTATGTATCCATCACGGTAGTACAAAGATGTACCAAGACATTAAATCGAGATTACGGTGGTCTAATATGAAGCAAGATATTGCTCGTTATGTTCTTTGAGTGTGGCGTTTGTCGTCATATCAAGCGAGCATCAAAGGCCTCTTTGGAACTCGCAACCTATCTCTATTCTGAATGGAAATGGGACCATGTTGAAATGGACCGTCCTTTGGATTCCCCAAATCGCGAAAGGTAATGATGCTATTCTTGTCGTCATTGGCCGGCTTTCTAAAGTTGCATTTTACGGCTTTCAAGGAAATGATCCTTTGCTAGACAAGCTGGCAAACCTCTACATGTCGAAAGTGTCTCGCTTCATGGTATTCCATTGGTAATCAGTTCGGACCATGGCAGCTTATTCACTTCAAGATTACAGGCAAGTTTCCAAGATGCTATGGGCACTCATCATCTTTCGGCCTTTTCATCCTCGATCGCAAGGCGAGAGTTGAGCGTGTCAACCAAGTTCTCGAAGACATGCTTGAGCTTGTGTCATTTCCTTGACGAAATGGGAGGAATCTCTCCGTATCTTTGAGTTCTCTTATAATAATAGCTATCAAGCTAGTGCGAAGATGGACCCCTTGAAGTGTTATATGGGCGAAAGTGCGAACCCCTCTGAGCTGAGTCGAGAAGCGGGGAGCGTCCACTCTTTGGTCGGATATTATCAACATGCCGAAGAGCAAGTCCGCATTATCGCGAGAATCTCAAAGCTGCTTTCGATCCACGCCAAAGAGTAATTATGACCGTCATCATAAAGACATGGTCTATCAACTTTGGCGAAAAGGCATATCTTGAGTTACACCAATGAAGGCGCTCACGCTCGGGGATCAAGGCAAGCTAGCTCCTCGCTATATTGGCCCATTCACTATTCTCGAAAGCGTGGAAAAGTGGCATATCAAGCTGGAGCTTCCGCGAACCTTTCTCGGAGTTCACGATGTGTTCCATGTATCCACAGCTCATGCCGTTGCTTCAAGGACCCGATCAGGAGTGGATCATGAAGTGCTCGAAGTCTGCAGGATCTCTCCTATAAAGAGCATCCGGTCCGCATTCTCGACCAAGCTGAGCGCCGCTGCGCGCGGAAAGCGATCAAGTTCCTCAAAGTCGATAGTGCGCACCATTCTAAAGATGAAGCCACTTGGGAGCGTGAGGATCGCTGCGTGATGAATACCCAGCTGTTTTCTTCTACCTCCTAAATCTCGGGGCGAGATTTCTTGTAGTGGAGGAGATTTATAGCTTGGATAATTGAGGCTACTGATAAAACTCTCTGATGATGCCATGTCATCTATATTCTTGTTGCTAATTAAGTGAGTAGTTCAAAATCATTGCAAATTCAAAATATGAATTAGTGACAAACACCTAAGTTTTCAAAAGTCAAAGCGAAAATGTTAGGGGGTTGCCAAATATTGCTGCTTAGTAATTATGGTGAAGCAAACAATTTTTATAAAATGCCTAAATGCCTAAAACTAAATAAAAGCAGGAAGGAAAATAAATAAAGAAGGAAAGTACAAAAAAAACAAAAAAGAAGCCCCTGGACGAACAACCAACCTACCCCATGGCCACGCCCAACCCCGGCCCCGGCCAGCACAGTTAAATAAGCCGGCCCGCTCCCACCGCGTCCCTTCCCTGTTCCCAGGCCGGGTCGGAGGCAGGCAGCGTCCCAGCCGAGCCCCCTCCGGCGACGAGGCAAGCGATAAGGTCGCCTTGCGCCCCCTCAGTCTCCCCTTCCCACTCGCCCCACTCTCGCCTCGGCTCCTGCGCCACTCCCTCTCCCCTCCAGATCCACCTCGCTCTCCCCCTTGCTCTGCACCACGTCCGAGCGCTGCCATGGACCCGCCACCGTGAATCGCGCGGCCATAGACATCGCCTCGCCGCGCCTGTGAGTCCGTCGACGCCTCCATCGTCTTCCTCATCCATCGGAGGTCTCAGCTGGAGCGGGGAAGCCCCGAATTACCGGATCCCCTTCGCCCTCATCTCCGCTGGCCGCGTTCTTCACCAACTCCGGCGACGCCCTCTGCAGCTACTAAGCCACCCAAGGGCCATCTTGCGTGCCGCACGGTGAGCTCCCCATCTCCCGGCCATCTTCGTTAGCCCCTCGCTCACCATAGCTGTCCCGTCGCCGTTGTCGTGAGCACATTGCCGCGAATCGCCTCGCCGCCGTGGCCATGGTCTCCGTCGTGCTTTCGCGTGAAACGCGCACATCGTGTTCTGGTGCTTCCAGAACCCGCTTACACACACCGCCTTCCGTGCCCCCTATCGTTGGATCCACGACGCGCTGAAACTCCGGCGTCCGCTCGCCCTTCGCCACCATCTCCGTTGCCGGCCAAGCCTCCTCCACCATTCAGCGCGCCTCGGCGCTCTTGATTCGGTCCCAAACCGGCCTCGTTCAAATATCCCGGCTTATGATCCCGTTCGCTTTTGAGCTGCAGCCGCTCTTTTCGTCGCGGCGACCATTAAACCACCCACACCCCTCGTGCTCCCTCGCCAGACCTTGGCCGCGAAGAGGCCGTTCGAAGAAACTGGCGGCGCCGATTTGGTTCCCGTAAGCGATTCCGGCCAACTCCGGCGAGCCGCCTCATTGAGTCGCCGAGGTCGCTCGGCTGCCGTCGCCGACATGGCTAAGCGGGCCCCTCCTGAGTTCTTTGCTGTGGGCACAGGGGCCCTAGTAGCCACGTTGACCAAGTCGACTTGGCGTGGCACTCGCGCCATGACACCTGGGCCCCATGCCATAAAACAAATAAAAACAAATATATAAACTGCTAATTAATTTAGTTAATTAACTAAAACCTAATTAGCCATGACTCTGAGGGCCACCCACTAAGTAACCCATTTTAGTTAGTTTTAAAACTCTGTTAAGGCCCTTGACAATGACATGTGGGTCCCTTGGACCCACATGCAATTTGACTGGTCAACCGACTAGTTGACCTCTTGACATCACTCACGATGTCATGCCTACGTCATCACATCTTTTTTTTGGATAATGTTGGAATTAAATAACTAATTAAAATCGAGAAAATGATTTAAATCTTTAGAAAATCATATCTTTTAATCCGTAACTTTCGGATGAAAATACTTTCTACATGAAAGTTGCTCGAGCAGCGAGATGAATCCGGATCGTAGCCGTTCATCGCCGCGCATCCCTAGCATAGTGAACCGCAACTTTCCCCTCCGGTTCATGCAGGTCAGAAAATCTGAAACACAGAATACTTTCCGGATGTTTTCCTTCGTCGGTATCACCTACTACGCGATTAGGCACACCTAACATCGTTACTTGTCATGTCATGCATCAATATGCATCTGTTTGCATAGTATTCATTGTTTCTTCCCCTTTTCTCTCCATTGACTACTGAGACCGGCCTTTGCTTCTTTGCCCGGTTCGACTACGGTGTTGTGACCCTCTCTCTTGCGAGCAACAGGCAAGCCCCCTTGATCACGAGATATCGCCTATTCTTCTCTATCTGCTTGCATTAGAGTAGTGTAGCATATTCTTGTTCGGTTACTCCTATTACGATGCATAGCGACATTGTTGCTACATCTATTGATACCTTACGCAATCCTAAATGCTTAGTATAGGATGCTAGTTTATCATCATTGGCCCTACATTCTTGTCGATCGCCTTGCTATACTATTGGGCGTGATCACTTGGGAGGTGATCACGGGTATATACTATACATACATACATACTATCTGAGATGGTGACTAAAGTGGGTCCGCTCGAAGAGTACCGCGAGTGATTCCGCAGTTGGGGGCTGAAAGGACCTTTGTCCGATGACCCTCTGTGTGGATCTTTGTGGCGGAGTGGCGAGGCAGAGTTGAGACCACCAAAGGCGAGAGGTGGGCTGGCCTGGTCGGCGTCTGCGTTTGCTTCATAATAACTGCGCTTGAGATCTTGGTATTTGATCTGAGTCGGCCATTTGGTCTATCGCACTAACCATCTCTGCAGGAGTAGTTATGGGTATCGGCGTCGTGGTATCGGCCGAAGCCTTCTTGGCGTCGGCGGCGGTGGCGGCGGTTGGGCATAAGCACGCACTTGTAAGGGGCTAGATTACGCTTCGGCGGCGTTATAACGTCTTGGTGTGCAGGGCGATGGGCGGACCCTGCGCCATAGGAGTTAGACCGGCGTCTTGACCTCTCTGTTGTGCCTAGGTGGGGCTGCGGCGTGTTGATCTTAGAGGCGGGCATGACCCGAGGAAAGTGTGTCGGCCAAATGGGATCGGCGTGTTGGGTTATGTGGTGCACCCTGCAGTGATTAATCTATTCAAATAGCCATGTCCCTCGGTAAAGGGCGACCGGAGTTGTACCTTGACCTTATGACAACTAGAACCGGATACTTAATAAAACACACCCTTCCAAGTGCGGATACAACGGTGATCGGCTCTCTAGCAGGCGGCGAGGAGAGAGATCGCCGGGTAGGATTATGCTATGCGATGCTCTTGGAGATGCTACTTGGAGATGCTACTTGGAGATGCTACTTGAAGATGCTACTTGGCGATGCTACTTGGAGGACTTCAAACTACTCTCTTCTACATCTTTGCAAAGGCGGAGGCTGCGAGCGTAGTCTTGACGAGGATTAGCTATCCCCTCTTATTACGGCATTCTGCGATTCGGTCCACGATATGGCCCTTTACACATATACCCATGCATATGTAGTGTAGCTCCTTGCTTGCGAGTACTTTAGATGAGTACTCACGATTGCTTTGTCCCCTTTTTCCCCTTTCCTTTCTTTACGGTTATCCATGACGGATCTTTGGAATCCGAGGCGAGGCGCCGTCGATGGCGACTACTACTGGAGGTGCCTACTACTACGTGCGGGCGGCGGCGGCGACCGGGAGTAGTTTAGGAGGATCCAGGCGGGAGGCCTGCGCCTCTTCGTCTGTATCGGTTTGTGCTAGCCTTCTTAAGGCAAACTTGTTTTAACTTATGCGTACTCGAGATATTGTTGCTTCCGGTGACTTCGTCTATGATCGAGCACTTGTATTCGAGCCCTCGAGGCCTGGCTTGTATTATGATGCTGTATGACTTATTTATGTTTTTAAAGTTGTGTTGTGATATCTTCCGTGAGTCCACGATCTTGATCGTACTGCGTTTGCGTGCATGATTAGTGTATGATTGAATCGGGGCGTCACTTACGTTGTCTTCTTTCATGTTGGCGTGTCGAGTCGATGATGGTGCAGCGAGGTCAACCACGGAGTCCTTCTCGCCCGTTCTTGATGATCTTGTATTGCTTCTAGATGTCGACAAGCTTGTTGCACCGGATGGCCGAATCGTCGCGTTCTTCCTTCTCTCCACCATAGTGAGAGGTGCAATCGGTATTCTTAGATGAAGCGGCGAATGCTCGAGAACTTTGGTGCAGCCATAGGAATTTGAGCGGCGGAGAGCTTCACGAGTCTAGACGTTGGTGTACATCACATTCAACTTGGTGCAGCCATAGGACTGAGCAGCAAACTCAAAGGAACTCCTTCTGAAGTCCATATCCATGGCTCACCCCTCGGATCGACATTGGAGTCTCTTTGAGTGAGCAGTGTGTAGGTGGCGGCGGCGGTTTTTTTCAGCTCTTGGGAGGCTGGATTCAACGATGCATGTGTGTCTGGCGACAACAGTTACTACCCCTCCCTCGTCCATTGCCGCAAGCAAAGATGCACCCTCGGTGCATTCAAACGCCTCCATTAAGAAACCTACTCCGGCCACGTCGGTTCATGCAGTCTGTATTAGTCTGTAATAACAGAGTTAGTGGTCACTTTACTTAAATTTAATTAGCTTTAATAAAATTTATACTTAAAACAAGCAATGCATTGGCTCGTTCTATCGGTGCCACAAGATCAACATGCACAACAATTAGAATTATTATTCTCGGGGCCTTTACGATCAACACATTTGTGCACTTTCACAAAATAATACTACCAAGTTTGAGCTATTTGTTATGGTTGTTGTCCTCTGCATCATCATGCGTGTTTCCCATCTTGCAAGATTGAACCAACAAATAAGATTCCAAATAATAAGTACAACAAAGATGCCTACACATCTCATTGATTCCCGACTTGCAAGATTCAGAACCAACAAATAAGATCCAAATAATAAGTACAACAAAGATGCCTACACATCTCATTGATTCCCACTTGCAAGATTCGGAACCAACAAATAAGATTCAAATAATAAGTACAACAAAGATGCCTACATCTCATTGATTCCCGACTTGCAAGATTCAGAACCAACCCATTAGAGCCTTTTGATAAAGTGAATATCGGGATTAAATCCATCTTGGCTAGCCATGTCATACAATCGAAGAACTTGGCGAATGCTCTTGACCGTCACAACATATGTAATTGAGTATTCTGTTTGCACAACACAAACAAAGAGCATGATTTCGCTTTAATAGTGGCCTCCTTGAACTCAACCTCAGCTCCACTAGGATGATGTCGCACTGGAGTTCCATGATTCAATTCATGCACCTTTTACGCAGTTCACGAAATGAAGCAAAGATTGCATCATTCAGCTAGCAAGAAGTACTTGCTCTCGTGAGATGGCGAGGTTCTTCTTTAGTAGTTGCACTAAAATTGAGGAACATTAAGGTTGGCTGTCCGGCTCATGTAAGGTGCAACTATAATTTTCTTATCCTTTTGTGCGGTTCCACTAAAATAAAGTGCCATTGTGGTGACAGTGGTGACTCCATCTTGCAAAGGCTAATAAAATGTTGCGAGATTACCAGCGAGAACTTGCGGAGATTTTGGAAACTCCATCACCATTTTGTGAGTTCCACCAAAATTGAGAGATGTTGCCACGTGACATTTTAGTTGAACTGCACAAGACACTCATTCCAAAAAAAGTGTTTGTGTAGTTCACCAAAAGGTCTAATAGCAACAAGGTGAAATGGATATCCCTATCTACACAAAAAGATAGAAAGTAAGCAGTTGCTAGTCAATAAGAATATACAAAACATATACAAAATGAAAAAAGCATCTTAATTATGTTCATGGCAATCACGCAAGAGACAGTAGAAATTTTAAAAGCGTCGGCAATGCTTCATGTTGCGAAGCATTACGATCAACAATGAGATTCCTCAAATATGGGATTACTTTAATGGTGGCATTGCTTGTTTACGGACATAGTAAATCAATAGCAGCTAAAGAGTTGGTTTAAGGGCATGGGACCATGGGGACACGGGACACTCAACGACGTAAAGAGCAACTTACTTATCATCTTTGGGGAAAACAGCGGGGAGTGCCATTTGTAACATAGTTTAATTGCATCTTATCACTAGAGGCATTAGATTAACAATAACCTTGGTTAGACATGTCCCTAAGGTAACAGTGTGATCGCTTCATTTTACATGCCCTTACATTAACAACAACAAAAGGTTGGTATAAGGACATGCGACGGTGGGCGCATCGGCACAATGTACCTACAAGGAGGCATAAAGTGGTGATGCCAAGTTTGTTCATGCTATGTGAGGCGACAAACCTAATCTGGAGACCTTGTACTGTGAGGCGACAAATCTAATCTGGAGAGCTTTTACTATGTGAGGCCAAATCTAATCACAGAGACCTTTTACTATGTGAGGCGACAAATCTAATCACAGAGACCTTTTACTATGTGAGGCGACAAATCTAATCACGAGACCTTTTACTATGTGAGGCGACAAATCTAATCTGGAGACCTTTTACTATGTGATGGCGGCAAATCTAATCTGGACATACTCTCTTGACTTGTCCACGGCCGCCACTTTCTATCCTTTTTCAACCAATAATAGATATGTTCCTTATCCGGTTTGTACTACATTTTTCCCATTATTTCCTTTTCAACCAAGAGACGGTTGGGTATCCGGTCTCTACTACTTTCACCATATTATTTCCTCTTTGAATCAAGTCCTAGATTCATGCTACAACTTCCCCCTTTCTTCATTGTTTGAACAAAGCCCTAGATTGAATGCATGAAGTAGCTTTACCTCTAATAATACTAAAATTTAGGTGGCTTTGGAAGAGTGATGGGAGTAGAAAAAGATGCACATGTGGAACCGTGGGGGGCTAGAGGCGATGAAACAAGGCAGCTTTGGAAGAACTTATACGAGGTCGCCGGGATGTCGGCGTGCGAGTCGGATCTGCGGACAATCGGCATGGAGGAAGAAGGGTCGGAGGACCTCCCAGGCTGGCGTGTCGGAGAAGAGCGACAGGCGGAGGATCGGGCCCCTCCGGAAGTTGTGGGTTTCCTCCCTCGGCGGCGATGACCGCGTGAGCGATGCACCTTTTAGTCCTCTACACACAGGCCGAAGGATCCGGCGGATCTGTGACCAGCGGTGAGCGGAGAAAATGCGCTACTGCTGTCTTGTTTATATCTGGAGAGGATGAGAGAATGAAGAGCAACCCTAGTAAAGCAAGCGCTCGAGGCCCTAGCGTACATATATAGTGGAGTGATTATCTTTTTCTCTCCACAACAAGCGTTTCAATTTGTGTACGTGGCATTAAAGAAAAGAAACTCTCTATTTAAGGTGACTCTTGTGCGACTCCTACTTACTACTAGTAGTACTAGTATTGTTCACTTGTGCTCCCGCCCTCCATTCATTGAACAACCCCGGGTGAATAAACATATAGTAAGTATTGTATTTATATAGACGAACAAGCTCGAACTATTTTTCGCGTAGTTAAAAGTTGAGGGAGGGCTTTTCCCAGGCGTCTGTGCAGCAATTTTGGGTATGGCGGTTTGTGAGAGGCGAGGAGGGTGGCAGTGGCGGATTCTCAAACATCTTCTTTGGAAAGGTCGGGCTCTTGTGATTTGTGGTGCATTCTTCTGGAAAGACTTGTGATATGACCACTCACTATAGTCATGAATTCTGGCGCTCGGCCAGGGGTGATGCCCCCTTTCATTCAGCGCTCTAATATGGTGCATGACCGTCGACCGGATCTTTGGCTCTCCCACATGTCGGAGTAGTAAGAAGGAGAAAAGAATGATGCGGTATATAATAGTACTACTACTACTCGGTCGGAGGAGTGCGAAGCATGGCAGCCAGTGAACCGGCGGTCACGAACCATGGCAGCCAGTGAACCCGGCGGTCACGAACCATGGTAGCCAGTGAACCAGCGGTAGAAAACAATGTGGTGATATGGCCATAAAAACAATGTGCTACGGTCCACCTTTGTAGCATGTCTGATAACACTCCTCTTTGTTTGGATCCACGAGTTAGAGCTAGTTTGGGTTGAAATAGCCTCAAATTATCGAAACAAGAGGGTTAGTTTGAGCTAGTTTGCTCTAACCAAGCTAAAAAACTAGCCGGTGGAGAGGTTCTAATTGGGTTAGTTATCCTCGGGCCCACTAAAGAGAACTAAAAAATCTCCCTACACTTTGCGGATCGCTCCCCCCCTCTCTGCGACTCCTCTCTGTTCCCCATAGGGCCGCCCAAGCACCGCTTTCGCCCTCTCTCTCCTCAAGCCGCCCTCTCCTTCCGGCCTCCGCCGCCCCTCTCGGCCGCCCTCTCCCTCCGGCCTTCAAAGGTCGCCCCGCTCCCCCTTCACCGGTCGTTTTCTTGCTCCTCTCATGCTTGGCGGTGGGCGCATCTACCAGGGAGGTCGTGAGAGGGGTGAGTTTGTTCGTTCCTTCTCTGTCTCACGGCCATATCATTGATCTTGCTCGCTCTAGCACTAATTCGATTTGGAAAAGTAGATCTGATCAAACTTGTATAGATTTGTGGTGCACACATGGAATTGTTTGATGCTGCTTCAGGAGGTAATAAATCTTTCTAGAGGCCCAAACATTCAGTTCACCTTTCTAGGTATTTCAGGTTCAGGCTTGCATTATTTCTAGAGGCCCAAAGATTCAGTTCACCTTTCTAGGTATTTTAGTTTCGGGCTTGCATTATTTCTAGAGGCCAAAAGATTGAGTTGACCTTTCTAGGTATTTTAGTTCTGAGGCTTGCATTATTTCTAGAGGCCCAAGATTAAGTTCCCGATCGGTGGCAAGTGGCCACACTACCCATGCGGTGTCGACCTCAACTTCATGAGGGCCAGCGTCGGAGGGGTTCGGGGCTTGGGCTCTCTGAGCCTTCCTCGAGGCGACGATGGCGAGCTCCTCCTCGGTGCGTGAGGGCTCGGGCTCCCTCCCTATCGTGAATGACTTTCGTGATGAGTTAGCTCATGCTTTGTTTCATGGAGTGTTTTTTGTGAAGCTTGATTGACGACTTGTATGTTTAAGTGGGATATCTCATTTGTATGGACAAAGTAAAAATTATCATGTTTTGCATGCTTGATTTGTAAAGATGGTTCGTTTATGTCAATTGTGAGCGGGAGGAGGCCACAGAAGAGCCGGCCACACCAAATCCGGTAGGAAATAGGGTCCAAAGTAGTCAAATGATTGAGAAAGAGCATTTATTGTCAATCTAACCCAGCCATCCATACACCTCTTTGGTTTAGAGTGAGTTCAGGGTTAGAATCTAACTCTAACCTCTAACTGAGTTAGAGTTCTCCTCGTCTCGGTTCATCGCCATCATACTTTCCCCATTCCTGTGTTTTCTGTATCCTGCGAATCAAAGAGGCCCTTAGACTGGTTTAGGTCCAGTCATTTTTTATAAGCGTGTTATGTCCAAAATTTAATGAACATGCTCCGATTTCTACGAAAATAATCTGGTTTCATGTAGTAATTCATTCATTTATTTATTCTTCTGTGGGGGGTTTGCATGTAATTTGTGAGGTCTAAAATGTAAAACCCCGGCATATGCTCTGAGTTGTGCATGCACTATGACCCAGATGCTCTACGTCCCACATGTTGGCGAATGGGAGCGCGTGGAAATAGCCTAGGAGTATATATAGGAGGATAAATGCGTGAAAAAAATATGTACTATGAAGCGTAGCTGCGGTTCGAAAAGAAGACCTAAAGTGATGACAGCTATAGGTCGCACGCACCCAACTAGTGGTACTAGACATATGACTATTTTTTCCCTCAAAAAAAGGGGCACGAGTGCTCAGTACTCCTATTCTATAAATACGAGTCCCATCGACAACGGCGTCAGGTACTACAGCTAGCTCTCCTCCTTGTTTCTCTTTCTAATTCCAAACTCAGTAGGCCTTGGGTGGGCGGGTGGGTTTACTCAGCTATGACCCCACCTCACGGTGAAAGCGTTCTGTTGGAATAAAAATGCCATATACTCCCTCCGTTCCTAAATATAAGCCTTTTTAGATACTTATTTCAAATGGAATACAACATATAGATGTATGTAGACATAGTTTAGAGTGTAGATTCACTCATTTTGCTCCGTATGTAGTAGTCACTTGCTGGAATCTTTAGAAAGACTTATATTTAGGAGCAGGGAGTACTATACTAATAAAATATTAAGGCCACGAGGCGTCATGGAGTCTTTGATTCTGAGGAGGCAATAAGAAGAGATGCATCCATCGGCGTCCACCTCCTCGACTCGAGCCGGCCCATGTAGGACCTTGAAGTATGTCTAGAGGGGTGATTAGACTATAACCAATTAAAACTTAGCCTTTTCCCAATTTTAGAGTTTGGCAGATTTTAGCGATCTTTGGACAAGTCAAGCAATCTTCACACAATTCAAGCAAGCATGCAAAGAGTATATGAGCAGCGAAATTAAAGCATGCAACTTGCAAGAATGTAAAGGGAGGGTTTGGAGGATTCAAGCAATTGGAACCACGGATGTTTTGTCATGGTTCGATGGGTGGTGCTATCGTACATCCACATTAATGGAGACTTCAACCCACGAAGGGTAGCAGTTGCTTGTGAGTCCACGGAGGGCTCCACCCACGAAGGGTCCGCGAAGAAGCAACCTTGTCTATTCCACCACGGTGTCCATACGAAGGACTTGCCTCACTAGCGGTAGATCTTCACTAAGTAGGCGATCTCCTTGCCCTTACAAACTCCTTGGTTCAACTCCACAATCTTGTCGGAGGCTCCCAAGTGACACCTAGCCAATCTAGGAGACACCACTCTCCAAGAAGTAACAAATGGTGCGTTGATGATGAAGTCCTTGCTCTTGTGCTTCAAATGATAGTCTCCCCAACACTCAACTCTCTCTCTTGGGATTTGGATCTGGTGGAATGAAGATTTGAGTGGAAAGCAACTTGGGGGAAGGCTAGAGATCAAGATTCATATGGTAGAAATGGAATATCTTGGCCTCAACACATGAGTAGGTGGTTCTCTCTCAGAAATGGTAAGTTGGAAGTGTAGGTTTCTTTTGATGGCTCTCTCCATGAATGAAGAGAAGGTGGAGGGGTATATATAGCCTCCACACAAAATCTAACCGTTACACACTACCAAACTCGGTGGGACCGAATCAACAAACTCGGTCGGACCGATTTAGTAAACCTAGTGACCGTTAGGATTTTCGTTGGGACCGACATGCAACTCGGTAGGACCGATATGGTTAGGGTTAGGGCATAACGTAATGTCGGTGAGATCGATTACACAAACTCGGTGAGACCGATTTTGTTAATTAGCTAACCAGAGAGTTGGTCTGGTAAACCCGGTGGAACCGATTCGCTCACTTCGGTTAGACCGAAACATTACGAAGGGGAAACAGGGAGTTTACATTGCAATCTCGGTGGGACCGATCGCTCACCGGTTAGACTGAAACATTATGAAGGAAGCAGAGATTACAATCCCATCTCGGTGAGACCGAGATCCCTATCGGTAAGACCGATTTGCCTAGGGTTTGTGGCGATGGCTATAACATTTGAACTTCGGTGGCGCGGATAGAAAGAATCGGTATGGCGAGTTTGACTTTGGGTTTAGGTCATATGTGCATGTGAGAAAGTAGTTGAGGGTATTTGGAGCATATCACTAAGCACTTGAAGCAAGAGGCTCATTAAGTAACACCTCATCCCTCCTTGATAGTATTGGCTTTTCCTATAGACTTAATGTGATCTTGGATCACTAAAATGTAAAATGAAGAGTCTTGAGCTTTTGAGCTTGAGACAATCCTATGTCCTTGATATTTTGAGGGATCCACTTTCATCATCCATGCCATGCCATTCATTGAGCTTTCCTGAAATAATAGTCTTGGAATAGCATTAGCTCAATGAGCTATATGTTGTTATGAATTACCAAAACCACCTAGGGATAGTTGCACTTTCAATCTCCCCCTTTTTGGTAATTGATGACAACATATAGATCAAAGCTTCGACAAATGATAATAAGATTGAAAAACATTGTTGCTTTGAGAAGTATGTGATAAGCAAGAGCTCCCCTAAATTTGTGCATAGTTTAAGATTTTCTTTGAGCTGCAAATGCACAAGGAATTAGGCTTATGGGTTACTCTTCCATGTCACATACATCTTGGTGGGCGCTCAAAATAATAAAGATTGAATACATGCACTCATCACCAAGCAAAGTGAATGATCATATAAGGATAGGTAAGATAATATCATCTAACAAGCATAAGTGTAGCTTATGATCAAACACATGATCATCAATGTCTCACGAGATAATAGCATAGTATCTCAAGCAATCAAAAGCAAACAAAGTTTAACCACCAAAGCAAGAGAGAACAAAGGCAACACTCTCTCTCTAAAAGCCTATGATCTATACATTTTCTCCCCTTTGGCAACAAGTTACCAAAAGTTCATAGAAAAAGGCATAGTGCTAGATCGACTCTGGGCTTGATCTTGGTGGTGGTGTAGGGATGGCTCCTTGAGCAGAAGGCTTGAGTTGATGTGGATGGAGTTTGGAGGAGTTAGTGCTAGAGCTGGTTGCCTTTGGGCTGTAGGAGCTAGAGTGGTGTAGATGAAGTGGCTCTGGTGTAGCAACCCCTGACTTTATAGCATCACCCATCAGCTTTTGTGCCTTGGGTCTTTGGTCGACAACCTCTTCTTCCTCTTCTTCTTCCATCATGGAAGGCTTTCCAATCACTCTGGCCATGGTCTTCTTGACCCTTTCCTTCCTCTTCTTTCCTTCTGCAGCTGGCTCTTTGGGATCAGGCTTTTCAGGTACTTGTGTTGATCCTCTGACCTTCAGCATAAGTGTCCTCTTGGCAGAGACCTTCCTATTGAGTCCAGGCTTTGTGTTCTTTGCCGAGCCATACTCCTTTTTGAGCACTACCTTCTTGGAAGTAGCCTCATCTTCTTACGCCATATAATCCTCATCCTCGGATTAAAGGGTTCTCTTCTTCCTTGTCATAGTGGCAGCTTTAGGCAAATTGCTTGGGGTGCTCCTGCTGCCATCATCTGAAGTGCTAGAGGACTAGTACCCTCACTCATGTGATTGTGCTCTTGACTTGTTACGACTATCACTTTGATGCGACATGCTGAAATCACTGACTGCTTGACCACCGTGAATAGTTATAGATGAGATAGAATGGATGAGCATCACAAAATGCAGAGATTTTGCAAAAGAATGATTCAAAAACTTAGTTTTAGTTTTCCATAGAAAGCATTTCAGATCAGCCGATTTTCAAACTCGGTGATCAAAGCGATTTTGGAACCTAAGCTGGTGAACTCGGTCAAGCAGTCCGCAGGTTAAGTTGTACCAAAATTGCTAGGGTTTCACAAAATTCTAAAATCGGTCACCCGATTAGCAATTCTTAGTCGGGCCAAGAGTTACTAGTGCAATGGCATTAGCGAATCGGTGGGACCGAGTTTTTCAACTTCGGTGGGTCCAAGATGGTTTCGGTGGAAACCTAACCTAAATTTTCAAATCGCATCTATTCTAAGGATTGTTTTGTTGGATAGGAGTGTTTCAATGTGGCAAGAATCATAATGAACACAATGTCTTGAGAATCATCGAGGATAGCTTGTGATCGAGTCCATACCCTAGTTTGGCGATGAACTTCTTCTACTGACAGGCGAGAAGAAATCCGTTGATGGCGGAGACCCGATGACGAGGAGGCGGTGGCGATGAAGTCGACGATCAGGAGACCTAGTAGGTAAAGCGAGCTATCGCTATGCGAAGAGATTTGGAGAAAGTTTTCCAAATTTTTCCGTGTATATATAGCCCAACAGCATGGTGTGTGTGGTGGAGCGACTCGGTGGCAAGAGATGCCTCTTGATTGCGATTCTGACAACTTCGGTGTGACCGAAAAGTTCAAATCGGTTGCACCCAAGATTAACCTAGATCGACTTAGTGATCTCGGTAGGACGAAATGGAGGAATCGGTCGGACCGATAATCACAAAGAAGTTTGGAAGTTTAAGTCTATGACCCAATCGGGGACTCAGTGCTCCTCCTCACAGTGGTTCGAATCTAACTTGATCAAATTTTGTGATATCATGAATAGAGTTTGAGGCGAGAAAAGCATAGATAGCTAGAGAAGGTTCTTAGGCATTCTTGTCCATCCACTTGGCCAAGGAAAAAGCCCGATCAATCAAAGCAACAAGTGGATGTCCTCGAATGAGTAAAATATGCAATGGCAAATGAAATATGTGGCAAAGCATGCACAACCAATTCTAGCATCTATCAAACAATTGGTGATGACTCGAGGTTACCACTTTTACATAATGCATTGATTTGTTCACATCATTAGAGTTGCTTTGACTCAATTCTTAGAGTTAAGCTCCCCTAGATGAGATCCCCTTGTCGATTATCAAAACCGGCGGATCTCGAGTAGGGGTCCCACTGTCGTCTAAATGGGAATGATAGCAGGGAGGCGAGGACACGATGTTTTACCCAGTTAGGGCCCTCTTGATGGAGGTAAAACCCTACGTCTGCTTGATTAATATTGATGATATGGGTAGTACAAGAGTGGATCTACCACGAGATCAATGAGGCTGAACCCTAGAAGCTAGCCTATGGTATGATTGTTGTAATGGATGTTGTGTCCCTACGGACTAAAACCCTCGGTTTATATAGACACGGAGAGGCTAGGGTTACGAGTTGGTTACAATGGTAGAGATCTACATATCCGTATCGCCAAGCTTGCCTTCCACACCAGGAAAGTCCCATCCGGACGGGGACGGAGTCTTCAATCTTGTATCTTCGTAGTCTTGGAGTCCGTGAGGACGATGATAGTCCGCTGTCCGGACACCCCTAATCGAGGACTCCTCGGTAGCCCCGAACACGGCTTGATGCGATGAGTCCGTGCGGCATAATGTTCGGCATTGCAAAGGCGGGTTCCTTCTCGAATATTCCATAGAAGATTGTGAACACCGGGATAGTGCGCAGCTCGCAAAATAAATTCCACGTTCCACCGTAGAGAATAATATATACACAAGTTCAATCTGGCGGCGTATTTTGTGGCATGGCGTCACACCACTACCAAGCTTTTACTTGAATCTTTTTATTATACCACCTCGGTAGCGTTTAGCGGCGGTTTCCTTAACGCGTCTTGTCGAAGTAGAGATCGTGTTCCCCTTATTCAGGATTCTCATCAATACGGATGTGGGTAACCCAACGCGCTTTGTCATACGCCTCCTCTATCGAGGCGAGTCGAGCAGTCAGGAGACAACTCTTGGTATTCTCCCTCTTTATAATAGGACCAAGGCTCGTTTCTTTTCTTCAATCTTCCACGAATCTTCTCTTTGCTCCAAGTTCCAACACCGAGCCCAGTTAGGCGCTTAGGACCTTCACAATGTCGACTCCGACCTTGAGGGCGGTGGATGCCCTCGCCGTCACGGAGGAGGGCGTGCTAAAACTGCGAAGCCAAGTACATCTCTGAGATTTCACAGGTTGCCCTGAAGGGCAGGCCATCCCACCCGAGCCAGCCAGTATGTAATCTTTATATCCCACCTCAAATGAGGTTTAGGTTTCCGGCGGATCCTTTTGAGAGGGCTCATTGATGGAGTCTGGACTAGGGGTGTCCGACAGCCCGGACTATCATCGTCATGGGACTCCAAGACTTCGAAGATACAAGATTGAAGACTACATCCGTGTCCGGATGGGACTTTCCTTGGCGTGGAAGGCAAGCTTGCAATCTGGATATGTAGATTTCCTACCATTGTAACCGACTCTGTGTAACCCTAGCCTCCTCCGGTGTCTATATAAGCCAGGAGGGCTTTAGCTCCGTCAAACAACATACATTACAACAATCATACCATAGGCTAGCTTTGGGTTTAGCCTCCTTGATCTCGTGGTAGATCCACTCTTGTACTACCCATATCATCAATATTAATCAAGCGGGACGTAGGGTTTTACCTCCATCGAGAGGGCGAACACAGGTAAAACATCGTGTCCCTTGTCTCCTGTTACCATCCGCCTAGACGCATACGATTCGGGACCCCCTACCGAGAGATCGCCGGTTTGACACCGACATTGGTGCTTTCATTGAGAGTTCCTACGTATAAATCACGATAGGCTAGATGGCCTCTTCAATCAACTGCGCTGTCGGGTGAGACTTTTCTCCCAGACGAATCTTATATATCGGCGGCCTGCTGAGCTAATTAAGCAGCCATCTGGAGGCGGATCGAAAGCTCGCCCCTGGCCGTCGGTCGGTCCGGAAGCCCTAAACTTCACGGCCGACATCGCGAGGACTTGATCTTGACGGGCTCGAGCCACGGCCAAGTAAGCCGCCTTTATTACGATGGGCATGATCTAGCTCTGCTTGCGAAGAGTGCCTTGGTGGCGCTGAAGAATCCGCTCCGGCCCTTAGGCGGGCCGACCACCAGATCGAGGACGGTGGCTGGACACCGCCTCGAGGCTTCAACTTCCACGGTGATGGAGCCAAACACTACCCTTGTCCCTCATGAAGCTTCGTGATTCAGTGCGGACTCCTTGCGGACTCAGGACCTCCCTTCTACCAATCGAATCGTGGGTGCGATTATGGAATTCACCGCACGGACATCTTCAACACTCGCCCTTTGGCGACATCCTAAATTCCTTCTAGCACCTCTCGCTTCTACGGAAGTCTGGCGGATTATGGCGAGGATGGTTGAGATCTGACTGACGAAGAAATTGAGAACCACCCACCACACTTTGTAGCCGCTTTATCGGCGATCTAATCGACATGCTAGAACTACGACTCCGAAGACATCGGCTATGAATGACGATCTGGGAGAGCGAACAGAACACGGCACCTATAGAACCTTTGGAAGACCACCTCGTCGTCACGACATATACATAGTGGATACCCCAAAAATGCGGGGACGGTGAAAAGAAGCGAGGCTGATTCTTTAAAGAAGCAGCCCAGCGCCCGGCGTCGTGGCGCCACTCTAAATCCGCCACAGCAAGAATGGAGATTCAAGCACGAGGAGATAATAATACCGGAAGAGTGAAGATAATCCCCTCAGCAAGACTCAGCGCGGAGGGCCGAAGCAAGCCCTCACGAGAGGCGGCGAGCCAGGTCGAGGATTATAACTATGCCTCCCTCGAAGATGAGGCAAGCCTCAAGCGACAAATTCGTCGTGCCGAGGATCCCGTCGAACAAGAAGCGTTTCAAGCGGGCTTATCGCCACGGCAAATAGCCTAAAGAAAAAGCAGCGGACTTCAAGTTGATCGGGACCTCTTGCGATCGATGGACCGAGGTCCTCGCGGCGAAGAGTTTAAACTCGAGCGCCCCTCAAAAGCTACCCCGGCGCAAGTTGCTCCCCGATTAGGGAGGAAGCATACATACCTTCATCACCCGCGCCCGATCGGTGCCGACCACCCGTGGTTGTGGGAAACATCGGGCCCTCACCAAGCCGTCCCGGCCCTCCAAAATCAAAGCCAAAGGGAGCCCCGGACTTGCAGGCGTTTGGAGGACAAAGCAAGGCAATCCAGATCCATCTCCGGATCCACCCGACCCGCGGCGAATCGTCGCTCGGATTAACCCGGCGGACCGAACCGCAAGCCTCTCGGTGCGTCGTGATATTGCTCATCTGGGCGCACACCCTTCTTGGGCGAAATAATGGATCATCAAATCCCGAAGGGTTTAAACCCAAACCGAATCCCGATGGCCCAGACCCAGCGGTTTGGATGAAGATTATCTTCTCCACATCCATATGGCCCTGGCGATGATCTCCATGCCATCAAGTATCTCCCACTCAAGCAGGACCAGCTCGGCATTGGCTCAACGCTTGCCGCAGAGTCTATTGGGTGTTGGGAAGACACGAAGCCGCATTCTCGACAACTTCAGACGGTAATGCGCCACCGAGCGCCGATGACCTAAGCCACATCATTCAGCGACGAAATCGGCGACAATTACGGACACGGTTCTTGACAAAGAAAAACCAAATCATTGGTTCAATCAGAGGCCCTTGCAGCCTTCAAACATAACATCCTGACGAATGGCTGCCGGCACAGGATAGGAAAAGCCGAAATCCATGGCAGCCCTCACATCATTAATGACCGCTTTGCGGAGAGGATAGTGGCTGGCTCGCAACAATCTCGTAAAAATTCGGCGGTCCGGATACTAAGGACAACGATGGCGTCCGCGTCGAAACAAAAATAAGCGCCGCGTGCGGTGGCGACAAGGAGGATCACGGCGAGTCCGCGGATTCGAGGCTCTAAACCCGTCGCGGAAGAAGCCATTCAAAAGAACCACTCCGGGTCCGTCCAATTTGGACCGAATACTCGACCGCTTATGCGATACATGGCACCTGAAAAGCCAGCTAATCACACCAATAGAGATTGCTGGGTGTTCAAGGAGCAGGCAAGTTAATTGCGAAAACAATGACAAGGGGCTAAACAGTGACAACAAGGAAGAGACCCGACCAGCGAACAATAGAGGGCGAAGGTTTCCCCACAAGTGCGGACGGTGAACATGATTTCGCAACCCATGAGGGACGAGCGTGCACTAAGGGCGTCTATGTGATGGAGCCGATCGCCAAGTTCAACCCATGGTCCTCTTGTCCGATCACTTTCGATCGAAGAGACCACGACCGACATATGCCATGGTGGATTCGCCGCATTGGTCTTAGACCCAATCGTCGATGGATTTCACCTCACGAGAGTCGATGATGGCGGCGGCTGAACCTGCTTATCGGGATCGATCGCGCAAGATGGGCATAGACCCTTCAAGTTAAACCTACAAAGACAACCTTTAAAGGTGTCATACCAGGTGTGAAGCCAATTATGCAGCTCGGTCCAAAGTGGTCTTGGATCCGGATAATTTCGGGCGAGTTAATCTTGACATAGTCCCCTTCGCGGGGCTATCCGCTTCCGACGAACCGCGTTTGCAAAGTTCAGCAGCGGTGCCGCTTATCATACCTCAAGCTCAAGATGCGGGCCCTGGAGTCATCCGGTCGGCGGAAATCGGGCGCTCCCTCGAGCGGAGGAACACTGGCCCTCTGGCGGATAAGCAGCCTTTTAAGACAATTTTGAGTCCGGGTTTTAAGCGGTGGATCCAAAAGCAGCGGCAATACCGAAGACCACGCCGGTCGGGCATGCGTGCGATCGGCTAACCCCGCCCTCGCATGATTGCAAAAACAACCCTCGCGTACATCATTACGCTTTGGAGATACCATGGGGGGGAAAGGGCACGATCACAATGGACCCGTGTGGCTCGACCACACCGGGGGCTCAAAAGGTGCCCCCCTTTTTTATCATTTTCCTCTTTGTGTACGGACTCCGTTAACGGAGGCCTGTCCGTGGTGAACCTGCGAACTCATTCAACGGGGGAAGAAAAGAAGGTTCCGGGAACACTCGGTGGTCTCAATTCGAGCATTAAATTCGATTATATACACCAATCCCAGCTCACCCACAAGGACATTTTAATTAGTCAATCCCTTGCTTACGCACTATTTGCATCGTCCGCCTCTGGGACTTCCTTTAATAAATAATGCGCACTTTTGGGCTTGCATTACTTTTTATATATATGTTCATGCATGACATCTTACCCTTACATTTTATGCGGCCCAATACCCGAGGGCTTATGTTCCCCACATTATGGTGTGATAAGTCGAACACTTTCATTGGCACCCGAACTTATAGCATTATATGACCTCGAATCATGTCTTGGGTCAATAGTTGGGTTTGCCCGGCTCCCCGTTTTGGTGCCTTCGTTCCGTTAACGGCTAAGGTGCCTTTGGGAGCTCTGATTGCGCCCGGTTGGCAAGGGCGCCTCGATGGAAAAACTAAAACGGCCGGCATGATAAAGGAGGCTTTGTTAAAGAGGTCTTTTGGGTCTAAAGACTCATGCCGGTGAACTTCGGATAATGTCCGAAGGGTGGATAAGCCCCATTGGTCTTAATACGAGGCTTCCTTAAAATTATAAATTCTATGGCTAAGTGGAGTGTTCAAGCATTATAATCTGGTTGCCTTGTTACGTTGTGTTGGCGCCTCCTAGATGGACCCAAAAATGGGAACAAGAGTGCTCAAGTTTATCGAACACCCGTACTTTCTGGCTGGTCTTTGAAAACCCGACTTGCCATTCTCGGATTTTATAAAGCGGCCCTGAAAATATTTAAATTAAACAAGCATTGCTCATGGGCATATGAGCGAAGTTTTCAACCCGAGGATAATACATAGCGAGTTTACTCAAAAATTACATCTGGGGCACTCATCCATAATATCCGGGCTCCCTTGAGACGTTTATAATACATCTCGGGCTCGATACTCCTTGCCGGTGGCGGCATGGAATTTG
>JAHHZJ010001993.1:0-55968 GCA_021437245.1 Aegilops speltoides
AGGACAAACCCGGCAAGAGGAGCTTGCCGGAAGGCCATTCCGAGGCACTCAAAGAACTTGCATGACGCGCGCCCGTCCGGCAAGACCCGGCAACAACAAGCTTTGGGTGTGACAAGACAACGATAGCGGCAAAGGCGCTTGCCACTGGCGGTTACCACTCTGCGCCCATGCTCCAGCGCGTCCATCGGCGTGTCGCCGTGAGATCGTTCTGAGCGCTGCGTGGCGGGAAGCTGTGCAGCCAAGCGGTGCGAGGTGGCAAGTGGAGATGACGAGAAGGCCATCGTGGCAAGCGGTGGCGCTCCTAACGGTCGCTTTTCTACACTATTTAGCCGACGCGGATGGGCATTAAGTGCTCTTGTCCCCTGCCGTCAGAGTTAGGTAGGATGCACTATAGATAGCAGTTGTACCAACCGCCCTTTTTACATTTGTACCCTTGACTACGTTGCCATTTGTCGGTGACCCCTAGTGCCTATAAAAGGAGGCCCACGCGCAACGTAGAAAAGGGTTCGACTGATTCGAAACTACACCACTCTCACGCTCTCAAGCAAGAACATAATGCAACCACAAAGCAGCAGTAGGAGTATTATCTCTCCGGAGAGCTCCGAAGCTGGGTAAAATCGCTCGCGTGCTCCGCCTCGATCCGCTCTTCGTGCGCCCTCCGCTCCCTGCCGGACCGAAAAGGGGCCCTACCCCATAGGTGCTCGTTTGAAGAGAAGATAATGGTGTGGACTAGGCGTCGTTCAAAGAAGTATAGCCTTGCCGGGACGCAGACGAGAGATAAGCTAAGTTGCCAAAGTTTGAGCACAATCAGTTTTAAAATTTCTTAAGTTATCTTCCTTGAACGACCGTGCTTTGTATGGAAAACCTGTGCACGGAGGAACCAACTCGTAGCTAGTTGTGCCCTTACTTTGTTTTGAGTCCGCTCAACAACTTAAGTGTGCGCGACTAGTTGCGACAAGGTTTCTTGCCGGAAGCTGCCTTTGCCCAGAGTTCTTCGATGTTCGCACTTAGCGCTTATGACAAGGGTGCTGCACAGCAAGTTCCCTAAAAGCGTAGGGTAAAAACATACAAAGGAAGGAATCAAGTAAAGGAAATAACATAGCAAATGCTGCCCAAGATAAAGTTATATTACAGAAACGACTTGCCGCGCTCTAATAGATTGTTCCTGTGACATATCTGGCAGCGACAACAAAAAGGAGGAAAAAGGCAGCCTAGTCTACGCGATCACCGTCGACCCTCCTGACTTCATTCACCTTGTCCACAATAGGTGTGACAAGGGCCCTGAGCTCTTCAAGATCAGCACCCGCCGGCAGCTTCTTGAGGACATTGGTGAGGTTGAGGCCCGGATTGCGGAAGAGCACCTTCACCAACACCTTCTCCAGGACTCTGGCGCAGATTGCGCGTGACTCGTCAGCCAGCTGCCTTGGGATCCTTTCCCGGAGTTGCTGGAGAGCCATCGCCATGCCCTTGAAGAACAGAGTGAGCTTGGCGCTGGGCTGGAGGTTCTCATCAGAAGATTACCCGAAGCCCTCCAATTCCAGCTGCGCCAGCTCCTCGTCGATGACTGCGCCGATGTTGACGAGGCCCTCCGTCCAGAGCTCCACAGTAGCCCTGAAGGTGTTCTGGGTTTCGGTGGGCCTCGTCAGCAGCGCCTCATTGGCCTTGATCTCTCCCTTCAGGTCCTCCTCCCGCTTCTTGGCGCCGTCCAGCGTCTCCGTCAGCGTGGCCAGCTTCAGCTCGAGATCGGCATTGGCGTCCTTGGCGATGTTCAGCTCCCTGCCCTTCTCAGAGAGACGACCCTGCAGCTCACCATGGGCAAGGGCGTCCTTCTCACACTCACGCTGGAGCGTGGCAAACTCTTCATTCTTTTCTTGAGGGTGGCTTCTAGCTCCGTCACCCTCACCTCCAGCTCCTTCTTGGCGGCCTCGGCAGCTACAGCAGCATCCTTCGCTTCCTTGAGGGCTCCGCCAAGTGTCTCCTCGCGCGCGGCAAGATCCTCCTCATGGCTGTCCAAGTTAACCTTCTTCTGCGTCAGCTCGACTTCTCGCACGGACATCTCCTCGGCGGCGATCCGTTGCTGCTCTTCGGCTTCGGCCTTCTCGAGGAGAAAGGCCTTCCGCGCCTCGGCAAGCTGCGCCCTCTCCTCAGCAATGGACCGGAGGGCCTCTTGATTGCGGCTCTAGAGCTCCTCCGCATGCTTCTCTATGTCCACTCCCGCCTGCGCGACAAGCGCTTCCCGGGACTCTAGTTTCGCTTGGCGGGCGTGGTAGAGTGACACCAACTTCCGGAGCAGCTGCTCCTCCTCAGACTCGCCATTGCTGCTGCTTGGTGCGTCAACCACCGTCAGCCCAGCGGAGGCGAGTACTTCTCCGTCAAAAACCTCTCCCTCGACCGGCGCCCTGGAGCTTGACGCCCAGGGCAGCTTGATGAAGACACCGTCGCCGGCCTTCAAGTAGGCGTCGGGCTGGGGCTCTTCGGAGCTTGGCACTGTGTCAGCGGCGGAGGGATCGGCGGTCGGCGTAGCGCCCTGCGCTCCTGCGGCCTCAGGGTTGTCAGTATGATCGTCGGATCCCTCGCCAGCTCCAGCGCCAGCAGCCTTGGCGGCCTCTTCGTCGGCAGGATCATCAGCGCCGGCCTCTTCTTCGGTGGCAGCGGCTTCGTCAGTATTGCCACGCACATTTTCCTCGCCGGTGGCCTCGGTCTCCATCGGTTCAGTGGAGGGGGGATCTGAAGACAGGAAGAGGGAGAAGAAGTCAAGCAAATTGTTGGCACGCGAAATCGCCGCGCAACACCAGGATATTTGTCGTGCTTTCGTGACGACGAACGATTGCTTTATGAGCAAAGCAACAAAGATTTCTCGCTTTCGTGGAGGAGCACCGGCCGCTTTTCAGCGCAAAACGGCAAAGATTACCAAACCCTAGGGCTGCTAGGGCTCGACAGAGAAGAACGATAGATAAAAAGACATACGTAAAAAAGTAATGTATTTGTTGATAGATCGATTGATTGGGGGTTTTTCAATCGGCCGTGGCATTATAAATAAGGCACGCTGGACTTTGCGTATACAAGGCAGAACTTGGTTCCATAGCATGCCTTCCCGTACATGAATACAACTCTAAAACTAAAACCGAACAGGACTTGATTCGGTTACCATGTAACATGCGTACAAAAATATACTTGCCAATCTAAGTACGTGACAAATCTAGGCCATATCCACGTACATGCAGTCTTGCATATACAAATAAAGTATTCCGGCCACGTCGCCATCACACTAAATATAGTGGCTAAACACATGTATAAATACCTTGAGCCCACCAAGAAAATATTAAATATTAAACAACGTCGCAAATCAAAAGCGGATAATGGCCATCGGGACTAAGCATACTTCTTCATATCGTAGATATATATCACTTGCATGCATCACGCCCATGGTCCAGTATAGCATATGCTTCTTAAGACTTGCATCTTCACCTTTCATGAAATTTCCAGTGGCAATACTTAAACAATGCATTAACCGATCAGCTTGATAAATCATTGAATTAATTTGGCTCATCATATACTAACTAGCCAAATTATACCATCAACACATGCCCCCCTGTTTTTGGTACAATTGTATTGACCAAAAATACTATAGGAATTGCCATAGGATAAAGTCGATCATTGATCATAACATTACTTAGGGCGATGTCCAACGATACATCGGCCAAATTTCTTAGGGCGATATTTCAAATAATATATCGGCCAAATTTGCTCAGGGCGATACTTGAAATAACATATCGGCCACAACATGTTCAGGCCTCCTGCCACATGCTAGGATAATACTTCTTCAAATATTTTCCATTAAGAGCTTTGGACAACCTCTCTCCGTGCAAAGATTGTACAAAATATGAATTTCCAGGAACAATCTCCGTAACTTTATATGGGCCTCCCCAACTCGGCGACCACTTGCCGAATTTCCTATCTTTAGTTCCAATAGGTAAAATCATTTTCCACACTAAATCTCCTATTTGAAACGATTTCTCCCTCACCCTTTTATTATAAGCTTTGGCTACTCTTAGTTTTTCCTTCTCAATCTCTACATAAAGCTCTTAATCTCTCTTACGAAATGTCATCTATCTTATCCATCATTAAATCATTATAATCTACAGCCGACAAATCATTTTGTGCAGCCACTCTAAACTTGTAAATTAATCTCTCTGAGTAACACCGCCTCTTGACCATATACCAATTAAATGCAGTGCCACTTGAGTTGCTCCATGTTTAGATATCCGATGAGCCCACAAAGCTTCCGAAAGTACCTCATGCCATCTTTTCGGATGCTCCTCAATTTTCTTTTTGATAAGCTTAATTAAAGTTTTATTGCTAGATTCGGCCTGTCCGTTAGCTTGAGCATAGTAAGGCGACGAATTCAACAATTTAATTCCTAAAGATTCGGCAAATTCACGAAATTGATGAGACATAAAAGAAGCACCTTGATCAGTAGTTAAAGTTTGAGGAATACCGAATCTATGAATAATATGCTCTAAGACAAAACTAATAACCTCTTTGTGAGTCATATTTTTCAAAGGAACTGCTTGATCCATTTAGTAAAATAATCTGTGGCAACTAGAATGAGCGATGTTTTTAGAAGGCGAAGGATGTATCTCACCAATAAAATCTAAGCCCCATCCTCTAAATGGCCACGGCCTAATTATAGGATTCAACATAGCTCTGGGTGCTAACTGTATATTCCCAAATTTTGACATGCCTCACAACCTTTATAGTACCGAAAACAATCCTCTAGCAAAATCGGCCAATAAAACCCTGCTCTTTTTAATAACCATCGCATTTTGTGAGCCAGTGATGTGTTCCACATATTCCTTCATGCACTTCACCCATAGCTATTCTAGGTGATCGAGAATCCAAGCATTTTAAGAATAACCCATCTATTGTTGGCGATACAACTCGTCATTAAACAAAGTATATTTTAAAGCTTGCCGCCGAATTTTCCTATCTCTTGTTTGACTTGGATCCTTTAAATGATTAACTAGAGGAACTCTCCAATCACTTAATTCTAATTTATTTGCTAATTCGGTCGTTTGTGACCTATGCACCGAATCTGCAGTACATTGTACAGCTAGTGGTTCAACTGTACTAGGCCCAAGTGCACCCCGTGGCAAAGTATCCATCATTATAGACTCAACATGCATCGGCTTGTCTATTATAAAAAACATTCCTTTACTAATGTAATAACCGGATGCTTGCTGTGCTAAACAATTAGCTCTAGAATTCTCTTCTCTAGGTATATGATGGATGGTGAACGTATCTAGAGACTTAATTATGTCTAAACATCGGTCCAAATAACTATTTAATAATCCATCAAAACACTGAAATTAGCCCTTAATTTGTTGTACTACGGAGGCGAATCCCCAAAAGCATCTACATCCTTTACACCCATATCAACTAAAGTTTGTAAACCAAGCAGTAAAGCTTCATACTCAGCTTGGTTATTAGTGCAAGGATATTCCAAAGCGGACCGATGTATCGTAAAAGACATTATTAGGCGAAATTAAAACATTACCGGCGCCTTGCCCTTCCCTACAAACCGATCCATCAAAATAAAGCTTCCATGGGCATACACTAACATAATTAATGTTTTCATCGTCTTTAATCCTATGATCAACAATGAAATCGGCAATAACTTGACCCTTCATAGCATAGCGATTCATATGTCAAATCATATTCTATTAGTCGTAAGCCCACTTTCCAATCCTACCACTAAGAATCGGTCGTTGCAACATATAATTAACGACGTCGGCTGGCAAGCTACTACACACGTACTAGAAAGAAGATAAGGCGAAACTTGGTACATGCATAGTATAAAGATAAGCATAATTTTTCAATAAACACGTACCGACTTTTGGCGTCGAGCAAGCGGCGGCTTAAGTATCAATGATGTATTCTTTGCGCTAACCTCTTGCGCCAACACCGCACCGATCACCCTATCTTCTGCAGCAATGTACAGTCTGAGCGGCGCACGGACATGGCGCTTCGCAATATTGGAGGATTTGACAAGCATTGCTTTATATTATTGAAAGCATATCGTTGCTCTGCCCCCAAGTAAATTGACTTCATTCTTTAGCGAAGTAGAGGAACAAACGATTCAATTTTCCTGCAAGGTTAGATATGAATCGTCTCAAGTAATTAATTTTTCCTAGCAACTTTTGCACATCCCTTTTACGTGGGTTCCTCCAAATTTCTAATTGCCTCCACTTTCTTAGGGTCAATCTCTATGCCATTTTCATGAATTATGAATCCTAAAACTTACCAGCCGACCGCCAAAAGCACATTTGAGTGGGTTCATTTTAATCCATACCGGCGCATCCTTTCAAAAGCTAATCTTAAATTGGCTAAATGATGATCAAACCCATCCGATTTAACAACTATGTCATCAATATATATTTCTAGTACAATGCCTAGAAGATCATGAAAAATTAAGTTCATAGCTCGTTGGTATGTAGCGCGGCATTTTTCAACCCAAACGTCATAACGACCCACTCAAATAAACCAACAAAACCTGGGCAACGAAAAGCAGTCTTAGACATATCTTGTTCGGCCATAAATATTTGATTATAACCCGCATTACCGTCTAAAAAGCTAATTACTTTATGTCCCGATGCATCATTAATAAGCATGTCGGCTATAGGCATAGGATATTCATCTTTTGGAGTAGCTTTATTCAAATCTCTAAAATCAACACAGATTCTAATATTACCAGTATTTTTCTTTTCCACGGGCACAATATTAGAAACCCAATCCGCATATCTACATGGCCGAATAAACTTAGCTTTTAACAACCGATCAACCTCTTCTTTGATGCGGTCATACAAATTAGGATTGAAACTTCTACGAGGTTGTTTATGCGGCCTAAAACCGGATTTAATAGGTAATCTATGTTCTACTAAATCTCTACTCAAACCGGGCATCTCAATATAATTCCAAGCAAAGCAATCAACGAATTCTTTAAGTAATAAACATACCTTAGTTTTCTGATCGGCTTTCAAGCTAGCTTTGATAAATGTAGGCCTCGGGATACTTCCATCACCAATATCAATTTCTTCAAGTGGATCAGCCGATGAGAATCCTTGTCCAAGCTTTTCCATGTCATCAAAATCTTCAATTGTTTCATGCATATCGCTCTTTCCGGAACGATACTCCTCCGTGCGTCTTTGTAGCCACTCAATACTATCGTCTTTATTCATCATTTATATAGATAAATCATTAAGCCGAGCTATGTCAGCCGGCTGTGCATTTATAGGTACAAAACCATCTCTACCGATACTGATATAATCATAATCCGATAAATCCCTACCGGTCAAACATCGCATGTCACCGTGTTGCCAATCAACGGCGCCTCGATCAAAGCAATGCAAGAAGAATTGTCCGCCTCAATCACCTCGACATCATCATTAACCCACTGGATTAAGCATTGGTGAAGAGTAGAAGGATGCAACAATTTGCATGAATCGATCGCGTCCCAAAAGAATATTATATCGGCCTTTGACATCGACAACAAAAATGCGATCGGCAATGTTTTGCTTCCCTTTGTGAGCTCCATAGAAATAACACCCTTAGCCTCGGACAATTCTCACGAGAACCCACTAAGTCCCATGTTGGTCTTCATTAACTCGCTCTCTTTTCGGTTCAGTTTAGAAAATACCGAAAAGGGCATAATATTAACACCTGCACCGCCATCAGCGAGCATCGACCAATAGGCTTACCATCAATGTGCCCTTCGATAAATAATGGCTTTAGGTGCTGCCCATGCTTCTCTGGTTTCTCAAATTTAGCATTCTTTGGGCCAAGAACAAGTTCAGCAATTTATGCCTCGGTAGCGAAATTCAGCGAGCAATCGAACACCATATTGACATCCATATCGGTTGGTGCATCTTTATTATTCTCTGAATTTTCTGCAATAATAATGTCATCTGCATTTTATTTTCCTCTGCTGCGATCGCTTCTCCTTCCAAGTCTTTGTAGGCATCATTGGTTTATCTGATTGAACCATCTATCGCGCTTCTTCTCAGCTATCTCTTCCTTTATTTCCAATGTCCATGATCGATGTACCCGTCGTTTACGAGTGTGGGTAAGTCCATTCGGGCACCATCTGCGGTGCTGGTTTAGTTCTGGCTGACAGACTTAATTTAGCTGCCCCGGGTCCTTGGCCTATCTTGGCGTACTTCTATTTTTCGGCAAACATTTCATCTCGGCCAAAAACTTCTCTGCTGATCATATCTGATCTGGAACTAAGTCCTGGCGCGTACATTGCTGAGTCCCAGCGTGTAGATGTACTAGTATTAGACTTGAAACCCCTCGGAGGCAAACTCTTGGGCGTTCTGTGCAACAATTGTTTATGATCAAATCAGCTTGTGTGCTAGCGATTTAGGCTTCGAATAATGCGTGAGGATATAGCATCCGGCCGTGCATGCGGGTTATGTCCAGAATTAATTTGCTTTTCAAATTGATCGGTGGCCAGCTTGCCGTAACTTCACGTTATTACTTTTCTCCTCTGTGCGAGAGCTTCTTTTGAGACCTTTGCTTGTTTACGTACAATTGACAACACCTTCATCGACTGGTGTTCCGCTATTTTCAGACCATGATCAACATCAAATCATCTGAATTTTTTGCTGCTTTAGTTTCAGCACGCTTCACGGCATCCATCGCGCTTATAGTTGCCCTTATAGTTGTTGCGCTCTGCCGCTGCGTGCGGTGATCGACCTCCTCGAATCTCGATGGCGTTATGTGATCTAGCCTCCTCATTGAAACGAGCCCTTTTCTCATATGCGTTTGGTGCGAACATAGGCCTCGGCGGGATCCATCTGGCTGAAAATAACCTGCTGGCCCTATAGGATATGGCGCCCAAGTTAAACCCCCATGGAGGACACTACGAATACATAGGAGGTGCACAACCCCAATATGTCGGCTCCATTGCAAAATACGGCTGTTGGTCATATGCACTTCCTTGCCATTGCTCATGACTGTGAGAGCCAGAAGGAGATCTAGGACGCTTATTACCTCCGAGTCGATTAAACACATTGTTGGTCTTGCGTGAGGTATATTTTTCCAACAACATGCTAACTGTCGGCTATGGCCTTGGAGCTTGTCTCCTTCCTCCGTTGACTTTCCACACTCCTATTTCTGGATTTTTGGTTTGATCATCCTTGGAGAACCTTTGTTATCAACAACATTTTTCTCTCTTGCGGATTCGATGCGATCCGACCGAATAAGCATTTTTTACTCTCAAGCTCGACCATATTGATAGGAAAAGGGTCATTTGTCGAGCTTCATCTTAGGTCCTACATAGCGTCAATCGTCCTTCATTGATGGCCGATTGCACCTGTCGACGAAACACGTTACAATCATTAGTAGCATGAGAAAAAGAATTGTGCCACTTACAATAAGCTCTTCTACCCAATTCTTCTGGAGGTGGAATTACATGACCCTCTCTTACTCTAATTAATTTATTCTGCAATAACATATCAAAAATTCTATCACACTTGCTAACATCAAAAGTGTATTTAATTTCATCTCTTCTAGCAGGTGTAGGTTTCAAAGCAGAACATGCAAAAGGTTTTGACTTTGGCGCTTGAACCCATTCGGCTACACATATATTAACATCATCCTCACTAGCGAATCACTATCATAATCTAAGGCATTAACCACATGATTATCTTTCTCTTTATTTCTGTTATCTTTAAACCGGCTATATTGTTTAATTTCCTTAGCCGGTTTTCTTGCATAAAGCTTTACGCAAAACTTGGTTAACATCTAAAAATTCTTGCCCTTCTAGTTTATCCTTAATATGGCGAGTAAACCGAAAAGGCAAGATCGGCTAAATCCTTTTCGGCTATGGTCAAGCTGAAACATCGGTTTTGACATCCCTAAACCTCCTAATATAATCATGCACATGCTCATTATATTTCTGCCTTACCATAGTTAAATCTGAAAGCGAAGTTCATTTCACGCTATAAAAATACTCATGAAATTTTTGCTCCAATTGTGCCCATGTTGAAATAGAATTAGGAGCAAGCGATGTAAACCAAGTAAATGCAGTACCAGATAGAGATAAAGGAAATAATTTTAATCTAAAAACATCCGATGTGCCGACCTCGCTGCATTGTGCTAAAAATTGTCCCACATGCTCAAAAGTAGATCTACCATCTTCCCCCGTAAATTTAACAAAATCTGGAATTCTAAAACCACGAGGATATGGTGTTGAGTCAAAATAATCAGGGTATGGTTTTTGATATGCACGTGCTCTACCCTTAGGTTCTAAACCAAATTCTCTAAGTATATTAGCAAGCTGATCCTTAAAATTATTATTGGGCTGTAGAGAACTAGCTTGTGGAGAAAATGAAATACCAGCACGTGGTGGAAATTCCGGCAAAGAAATTGGAGCATGCGAAGTTTGCAACGGAGACCCACTAAAATATGAATCAGGTACTGGCCCATACGGAACCCGGTACCGACAGTGGCGATGGTGGCGTACTATATGCCACTGTCTGATAACTAGGCTGCTGCAAATTAGAATTAAAACCAAAACTTCGGTTATTGTTGTTGTGATTTTGTGAAACCGAAGTCGAAACAATAGGAGCTGTAGTACTAGGAACAAAATTATTAGCCGAACTACCAACATAGTTCCGGCCATCCAGATTATTGTTTAAACAGACATGAGGCTGCATAGCATTAGCCGATGCACTAGGCATATGTATATTAATTGGCAAAGTGTTAAATCCGCTACTGTCTGTTGGCATCGGTCTTTTTCCAGAATACTCATCATTGACTTGCAGCTCTAATGAGCGTACATGAACAGGTATACAATTTTCAAGATCTTTATTAAACTGCACCTTCAATTCTTCAAGTCTATTAGCTATTGCTTTAGTAATTATGCGCCGTATTTTCCCTATCAGAACCATATTTACTAGCTACGAGACACATCAATTAGATGAGCAATTTCTTGATTGAGTTTTTACCTAAGCATCGGAAGGGCTTGGAACTACCTTTTTGACAGCGCCGTTCCTTGTCTTGGCGTATCCAGCCAACTTGAGCTTCAACCTCTCAACCTTTTCTTTCTCAAGCTCCTCTTCAAGCTCGCGCGAACATCTTCCGACAGATCGTCGAGTGTGACGGCGATGGCGTTCTCCGGTCGATGTCGCTCCGTTCTTGGACTCGGTACTCATCGTGTAGCTCTTCTTCTTCTCGTCCCCGCGTAGTCGCCAATTGTGTTGGCACGCGAAATCGCCAGCAACACCAGGATATTTGTTGTGCTTTCGTGACGACGAGCGATTGCTTCTGAGCAAAGCAACAAAGATTTCTCGCTTTCGTGGAGGAGCACCAGCCGCTTTTCAGCGCAAAACGGCAAAGATTACCAAACCCTAGGGTTGCTAGGGCTCGACAGAGAAGAACGATAGATAAAAAGACATACGTAAAAAAGTAATGTATTTGTTGATAGATCGATTGATTGGGGGTTTTTCAATCGGCCGTGGCCTTATAAATAAGGCACGCTGGACTTTGCGTATACAAGGCAGAACTTGGTTCCGTAGCATGCCTTGCCGTACATGAATACAACTCTAAAACTAAAACCGAACAGGACTTGATTCGGTTACCATGTAACATGCGTACAAAAATATACTTGCCAATCTAAGTACGTGACAAATCTAGGCCATATCCACGTACATGCAGTCTTGCATATACAAATAAAGTATTCCGGCCACGTCGCCATCACACTAAATATAGTGGCTAAACACATGTATAAATACCTTGAGCCCACCAAGAAAATATTAAATATTCCGGCAACGTCGCAAATCAAACTGGATAATGGCCATCAGGACTAAGCATACTTCTTCATATACGTAGATATATATCACTTGCATGCATCACGCCCATGGTCTAGTATAGCATATGCTTCTTAAGACTTGCATCTTCACATTTCATGAAATTTCCAGTGGCAATACTTCAACAATGCATTAACCGATGAGCTTGATAAATCATTGAATTAATTTGGCTCATCATATACTAACTAGCCAAATTATACCATCAACACAAATATCCAAAAAAGAAGATCAGAAGAAGAAGAATCCAAGGGAAGTTTCAAACAAGGGAAATTACCAGTGTTGGGATCCACGGTCATGGGCTCCACCACTGGAGGGTCGCTGGTGCTGCCCCTTTCCGGAGGCTCCTCCCTTGCCGGGGAGCGCTCCCTTGCCGGAGAATCACCCCTTGGCGGCGTAGTCGAAGCAGATACCACCTCAGGGGCAGCTTCTGGTTGTTCCTGGTGAGCCTGTTCTGCTCCTACACAAGCAAACCAATAATCAAGATATCAACAAGGAAAGAGCACCCATGCGCGGCCCATAACAGGAAGTGAACAAATACTTACGCTGGGGGCTGCTTCGGGGAGAGATTGTCGGGTCCGACAGTGTGGTCTCGGATGCGTCCTCTGTTGCCACAGCAGGATCGTCCTCGATGACAACCACGGGGACCTTGGCCCTCTTCACCGCTCTCTGGGCCAGAGTCCTGGAAAGGAACAAGGTTCAGAAGAAAGCAGATCAAATACAAGACAAGAAACAGCAAGAATTGAAGAACCATAAGTACAACAAAAAGAAAAGACTTACTCGTCCTCCTCTTCTTCCTCCTCGTCGGAGCTGAGCGCGGAGAGAACAAAGTCTGGTACCCTTTCAGCGCGACGAGGTGGAGGAGTAGGCTCCCTTGGACGCTTAGCGGGAAGCGGCGGCGAGATCGGAAGCGGTGGCCGAAGACCCGCTCCGGTTGCGGTGCGGCGTGAGATGCGGCCGTGCGTGATGCGGCGCGGTGGAGCGTGTCCGTGGCCTTGGCGGCTGTTGGCCCGTCTGCCGCCCTGCTGTGTCTCCGGTCCTGGAGGCGCCTTCTTAGTTGGTGGGCTGCTGCGAGGCTCCGTCTGCGGCAAGTTGCTTGAAGACGGCTGGCCACTTGCGCCCCCGGCGAGCTCGCTAGCCTCGGCTTCGGGCTCTCCCTCGCCAACGACCTCCCCGCCAAGATCCTCTCGGTCGGCAAGGCTTGCCGCCTCAGCTGCCTCTGGCTCCTCCAAAGTAAACCCGAACTCGCTCGCGGCGGCGGCCGCCGCCGCCTCCTCCGCCCTAGTGGCGATGTGCCGCATCTCATCATCAGTGGTGTCGCGGGTGAGAAGCCTCTGCTCGTCGGCACGGACCGCCACCTCCACCAAGTCATCGAAAAACTGCTGCACGACGTCGTCGGCGGGCTCCTGCCAAGTTGGGATAATCCCATGCGAGTCGCACTCCGGCATCATTGCGCGGATGCGGTAGAGCTGGGAGTTGTTGCACAACGGGACGACGCCCTGCGGCAGCCTGAACCACTCGGGATGGTTGGGGTCGTGCTTGAACAGTTCCTTGAGCGTCCCGTCCAACCCCAGAACAGTGAAGTTAAAATTGAGGCCTTGGCGCAGCCTCATGATATCCGTCGGGCCCCCGAACAACCAGGCGGGTCTCCCCTCTCCTGTAGAGGGGCGATGCGGCGGCGAAGAAAGTCCGCGCCAACAACCCCTATGGTGAGCCCGGCAAGCCTGAGCCGCAAGATCCGGGTGGTGGCGATCTTTAATCTAGCATCGTCCGCTGCCAGGGCGCTCCAATCGCCGCCGCGCACTACTCGGGCTTGGCGCAAATTGGTAAATGGATGCGGGTTCTCATCAACAATCCCTCACCACTCCGCTCGCCACTCCTCCCATTTGCTACGGAGCACCCCCTCCAGATACACCTCCTTCATGCCGACCCTCGAGATCCAGGCGATCCCGCCAGCTAAGGGCTCTCCTTTCTCGGCCCGGGGCATGAAGTAGTGGCGAAAAAGGGCAACATTTGGGTGGATTCCAACGAAATTCTCGCAGAGATGCGCGAAAACCGCCATGTTCAGAACGGCGTTGGGGGTGAAGTCAATGAGATGAAACCCGTAGGTATTCATGATGTCATAGAAGAAATCGGAAAAGGGTGGGCAGAGCCCGCAATAGAAGAACAATGGAAAGAATTAGTATCCTTTTGGACACCGCTTCGAAGTAGAAGCTTCGGCGGAGAGTACCTGCGTGCGCAGATGCGCCCGCGTCTCCGTCGACCAGAAGAGATAAAACCACTCCCGCAGCTCCTTCGCGAAGAGCTTGGGGGGGAAAGTGCTCGCTCCTTGCACAGCGCCTCAAGCCGCAGCGCTTCGGCCGACTTCGCACCCTTCGAGTCTTGAGCCATGGCGAGGCGGTGGGGAGAGCGGGCGTTGGCGGCGGCAGGCGACGGCGACGGAGCGGTGCTCTCTTCACTTTGAGAAGCGAGAGGGCGGCGGAGATTTCTAAGGAGCAAGCGCAAGTGGCGAAGGTGGGGAATGGCCCTGTTTCCCTTATAAAGAGGAGGCGACGTTACGCCTTTTCGATTAAAGAATCGCCCACGATCTCTCCACGACGCCGTTTGGCGCATGCCGTTCTGAGGAGGCGCGATGGATACGGAGTTAGATTTGGTGTGGACCCAGCCGCTGTGTGCCGTGCCTGTTTTGGGCTGGCCCATGGCCTTCGGCACCGTGTGGCCCAGGCCCGGGGGCTCCTGTCGGTGTACTAAAGTAGGGGTACCTTAGTATCCCGAACTTGTGCATGGGCAGTCGCAGCGCCCCGCGGCAAGGTTTGCCGGGTGCCCGCCAAGATCCTCCGTAGTTCCTATTGATGCCATTCAAGAACAAAGTGTTCTAACTGAGAAGACAAGACCCCGGCAAGAGGAGCTTGCCGGGAAGGACAAGGCCCCGGCAAGAGGAGCTTGCCGGGAAGGCCGACCCAGGCACTCCAAAGAACTTGCCGCGACGCGCCGCGCGTCCCGGCAAGACCCGACGAGCAACAAGCTTTCGGATGCGACAAGACAACGACCGCGGCAAGGCGCTTGCCGTGGTGAAGCCACCACTCTGCGCCCATGCTCCAACGCGTCCATCGACGTCGCCGCAGGATCGTTCCAGGCGCACGTGGCGGGAAGCTGTGCAGCCAAGCGGTGCGAGGTGGCAAGTGGAGATGACGAGAAGGCCATCGTGGCAAGCGATGGCGCTCTAATCGCTTTTACGCCTTTGTTTAGGCGACGCGGACGGGCATTAAATGCTCTTGTCCCCTGCCGTCAGTGTTAGGTAGGATGCACTGTAGATAGCAGTTGTACCAACCGCCCTTTTTACATTTGTACCCTTGACTATGTTGCCACCTGTCGGTGACCCCTTGTGCCTATAAAAGGAGGCCCATGCGCAACGTAGAAAAGTGTTCGACTGATTCGAAACTACACCACTCTCACGCTCTCAAGCAAGAACATAATGCAACCACAAAGCAGCAGTAGGAGTATTATCTCTCCGGAGAGCTCCGAAGCTGGGTAAAATCGCTCGCGTGCTCCGCCTCGATCCGCTCTTCGTGCGCCCTCCGCTCCCTGCCGGATCGAAAACGGGCCCTGCCCTATAGGTGCTCGTTTGACACGACATAGCGTCGTCGTCGTGTTCATGGGGAGGCAACGGAATGCGTCGTGTTCATCGGGAGGCAACGGAACGCGTGGGAGCCAACCGGCTGGGTCAGAACAGAATGCATGGTCGTGTTCATCAGGAGGGCTTGGACGGAACAGGCGATGGAAACGAGGCCTGGCGTACCACACAACGCAGGAAACGGCCTTGTGTTTGACCGGCCATGTTCGAAACAGGGTCTTGTTCATCTGTAGGGGCCTGGCGTACCGCAAAATGGAGGAAACGGACCTCCTACGGTCGAAACGGGGGTCCTGTTGATCGGGAGGGGTGTGGCGTACCGCAAAACGTACAAAACGGACCTCCTATGGTCGAAACGGAGGTCCTGTTGATCGGGAGGGGTGTGGCGTACCGCAAAAGCGGATTTAAACGGACTTGTGTTGGGCGCCACGGTCAAAGCAGGGGAGGTGTGGCATACCATAAGCAGGACTCCACGGGATATTGTTCATCTCCACCGTCGACCTCCTCCAGCCTCCATGGGCTACCATCGACCTCCTCCAGCCTCCACGGGCTCCTGTTCATCCAGCCTCCACCGCGTGGTACTCCACCGGCTACTGTTCGACCACCCCTCCACCGTCTACTGTTCATCCAGCCCTCCACACCACGGGGTCCTGTTCAACCACCCCTCCACGGCCACCCCTCCACCGTCTACTGTTCATCCAGCCCTCCACACTACGGGTTCCTGTTCATCCAGAGGCAACGCCACCGCTCACTATTTATCCAAACCCCCCCGCAACGCTCACTGTTCATCCAATCGATCGGCTTTAGTTAGCAACAGTAGAGAAGGAATCGCTCCATCGGGTTCAGTTAAGAGCCATCGATCGATCGCTCGGGTTCGATAACGTAACTGCAAAGGTAATCACTCGGGTTCAGTTAGAGCCCAACGCCTTGCTCGGGTTCAGTTAGAGCCAACGCCTCGCACACACGCGCGTACCTGTATGAGAGAAACGCGCATCACTCTTCCATCGTAACCAGCAACTCCCTGAAATTTTCCTCCCCCTCGCTTCTACCACGGTTTTTTCCGTCATGGACGGCCCAAAGAATGTCATGCAGCTGCGTCTCCGGCCCGCCCAGGATGAAAAGCCCATTTTCTGTCATAATTTTTGTCATAGAAGTAGGAGCCCACCACATCTATGATGATACCGGGTTTTGTCACAATTATCATCATAGAAGTGTCATATGTATGACAGAAAAAAATTCGTTCGGCCCAAAATGTCACGGATGTGTCTTTTTTTTTGTAGTGCTGCTGTGTAAGATTAAGATCACCCTCAGGCTTACCCTTAGTGGCATCATAGTAGTACATGATCTGAAACCAATATACTGCTCTTGTGCGCCACCTTTTATATCACCCCCTTAAAAGTAGGCGGCTTCAAAAGTGTAGCAAAACCACTCGGAGTAAATTGCCTATAATCAGGTTTTTGGATTGGATTGTTGACTATATGAGAAATTTACTATGAGATTTAATACGAATCAGCAGTAAATAGATCATGACGACAATTGCAAACATCAAAGTAATGATGCGGACTAAACAAGGAGGATAGAATCACATACTGTACAGCGGAAGCAGAACCGATGTGGTTGATGTTGTCACTCATGTCGTTGATGAAGAGGTTACCGAGGTCGGGGAAGAAGGCTGTTGTTAAGGAAGTCGTCGCTGGCAGCAGTCACAAGAGTGTGCTCCCCAAAACCCTAATCGCCCCTCTCCCGTACAGGATCACGAAAGGTGGGGTTCGGAGGACTGTTGTCCCTTCTCGCGTTGCACACCGGAAGGAGGGCTAGAGAAGAATTGCGTGATGGCGCTAAGATCTGGAACGGTGCGAAAGCATATGATACAGCGGCGGCTAGGGTAGAGCATGTCAGGTCGGTCATGCGAGTATAATAGTAGGCCTTTGGCCCCCAAACCCCACGTCCAAGTCAATAATAGCCCCACCAAGGTTTGTCTCAAAAAAAAACCGGAGTAATTAAGGCGTCCGTTAGTCCCTTTAGTATAAATACTATATCATTAATAATGGCCCCACCTTTTGTCTCACAAAGTATGTTGGAGTACAACCGGCTACACATTTACAATCCGCTTCTCTTCTCTCTCCTCTCCTCTCTCCTTCAACTAAGCACAAATACTATATTTAAATCCTTATAGTCTGCTTATGTCATCTAATTGTAGTACCTGCTCTAAAGTTACTCTCCACTGTGTAGTCTGAAATGCCGGGCATGCAGCGGGCGGTGCCCTCAGTCGGCGCGCCGCTTCAACGGCGGAAGCAGTGAGAGGTCATGTTGCCTGACTTGCCATCAATGTGGAGCGGTGGGCTTAGCTAGCGCCGGGCAGGAAGCGCGCGCGGGAGGGGGGAGGGTTTTTTGTTGGGCCAAGAAGGTGAGAAGCCAACTTGGGATCAGTTCGGACAGGGAAATATCATGTGCTCCCATACTCTGCATATGACACTAGTCTATGTTACTACTCCCTCCTTTCCGGTTTATAGAGATGTTTAGAGTAACATAGTAATATGTTACAGTATGAGTTACTCCCCACTATGACCAGCCTTGGCCTCTCCCAGTTCTCCACCATGTATAGCTGCTAAGCCTGCCACGTAGGCATAAAATATGATGTGGCACCAATAAACTAAGCACCTATGCACTGAAGACTTGAGTTACTAAGCCATTTAATGCACTTAGCACCTCATCTAAGCACATCTAAGCACTTACTAGCACCCCCTTGACCGTGGACCTTGACGGTTTATGTCACCTTGTGTCTCATAATTTTCCTCGTCATCATCTGAGTCCTAGAAGATCTCACCCACATCATCATTAGCTTGCAACCACCTTGATAGACAACATGCGCAGAAGGAGTAGAGGCGACTGGGGACGCACCATGTCGTGGGCACTCCGTACGTGCTCATGTGCGTGCAGCGTGCGTGTTTTTCCATCGGTGCTAGCTCTAAGGCCGAGGATGCGGTCGTCTTCTTCTCCGACTAGTCGTTGAGCAACGATGACAAAGAGGTGCTGCAAGAGATGCGTAGGCGCCGTTGCGTGCGAGCTTTGCCGTAGCACGACGAACCGGACATCGCCGCAGATGGCGCACGCCTCCATGCAGCCGAGTGTGTGTGCATGCATGTGTTATTCATGTGCATTCTGCGGCCGAGCGTGTGTGCATGCACATGTTGTGTACGTGCATTGTGTGCTCCATGTTGTGCATGTATGTGCGTGAGTTGGATCAGATGGAGTTAGTGCGTTGGCTTGTGTACATGCGTGGCTGCATGCGTCCTGTACATGCGTGGCTTGTTGCGTGGTTATCAATATAAACTACTCCCTCCGTTCCTAAATATAAGTATTTCAAGCCATTTCAAATAGACTACAACATATGGATGTATGTAGACATATTTTAGAGTGTAGATTCACTCATTTTGTTTCGTATGTAGTCCCTTATTGAAATCTCTAAAGAGACTTATATTTGGGAACGAAGGGAGTATAAAACATCTTCAACTTAGCATCCTGATGTACGGTTTCTAGTGGTTAGCGAAGAGTTCATGTTCTTTTATTGGTTTATAGGTGGGCAGGCGGCAAAAAACAGGGGAAAACCCGCAAGGTTCCTTGTAGACGCTCCACCGCGAGGTTCCTTGCTCCTTCTCGGTCGTCGGTAATATATGCTCTTCAACTCTTTTCTTTTACGTGAGCTTTGTTCATCCTTTTCCCAACACGTGAGACATCTTGCATCAAGGTGCATGTGTCATGGAAGAAAATGGAGATAATCAGATAAGCAGTGCATAAGTGAGTCGTGCACTTCGATGGCACCTACACAATATTTTTTTCTCCTCGATGGCACGTGAATATTGCACGTACTCAACGACGGAGCACAGGATGGTAGCAACGACATGGTCAGCCCTTTTTGGAGAGAGTACGTACTAAATAACTTTGATGTGTCCCGTCAACTCGCAGAATGACGAGAAGCTTGGTTACACCTTCTCCCTCGCTGACGCGTGCACGGTGGCTCGCAGCACGAGGAGAAACTTTTGCTTACAAGCGGTGGACGTGCAACAGTTCATTAGGTGTCAGAATGCTAGAAGTACTACTGTGGAACCATCGACTTCTGGAAGAGGCGAAGAGCCAAGCACAAGGTCACCTACGAACCTTAGGCTAGGTGTAGTGGGAGTAACATAAGTAGGGGTACCTCCTTTTTTATTCTAGAAACAACCACACGTGAATATCGAGGTGATGGATACGTAGAACAAATTTCCTAGTGTCCGTGCTCAGCCCTCCTCTATCTCTCTTCTCAGCCAGCGAGTGGACGCACGGAGGCCATCGTCTGTTTGCTCACATGCGGTCCCACATGTTAGTGAAAATGCAAGAGGACCCACTGAACCTGCACATCTTTCACCTCGACGTGCTGGTGATGAAAAACAAATCCAATAACGATCTTCGGTGGCCGCTTTTGGAGATACTCAATAGTAGTAAGATTCTATTTACAGTTTAACCCAAGATGCACATCACGTGGCTTCAACTAGCACTCTATTTTCTTGCATGACACGACCTGGATGCTGGATGTCCCACGTGTCGTGAAAAGGAGGAAGAACCCGAGCAAATCTTCGGTTGTGCTCTCGGATTAGACTAGTTGTGCTAACTTAAAATTTTTATTGTGTAATATAATGGATGCAAGTTTTGGTATTGGGAAGAAAAGTACATCGATATATTGATAGAGTGCAATTTAGTAGATGTTCTAGGACTTTTAGCTAGCATAGAGCCTAGAGATGAGACTAGTGCACTTGTTGATACTCCTACCAGAATATAGGCTAGACATGAGACTAGATGCGAGGAAGCAACGTCTACTTCTTTACACTCGAAGAAGAAAGAAGCACGCAAGATCGAGCCTCCGTAGGTCAACAATTAATGCATCGAGAAGGAACTAATCCAACTTACAGGAGTAGTTATGAAAGTTGGATATCTTCTAAAATGTATTCTTGTGGTTCTTGTTTTCTTTGGTCTTAATTTTCTAGTCAAATTTATATTGGAGTTCGTGCAAAATGGAGGTCCGTTTGGGGTCGTGTGTTGGAGTTGGCCTTACAAGTGGGACCGCAGTTGAGGAACCAACTATCGCCAAACCCCCATCTCACGTGCCGCGCAATGGCTGAAGTTAGAGAAACGACAAGGTTGAAGAAATTGCTCTAGAAAGGACTCCAAGAAATATGGTGTCAGATGGATGTCGTGGTGGTGGCGTGTGCCGTACTTCTGGGCGTAAATGCTTGTTCTGGCCCATGCCACCCTACTACTCCTAGTACTTATATAGTACTCCTACTAGTAGTATCGAGGATTTGAGGTGTTGGTTACGTACAGCGAACACATTAACATGTGGCTACAGTAAAAACACCCGCCCGATGCACGAAGCATGTGAAGCTAGTACAAATAATGTGCTACTATTGTTGATTGGCCTCATCCGATAACCTGTTGCAATGCACGTACAATTATGTGTTCGGAAAATATTTTTTGCCTCATCGCACCACTCACTCAGAGAAGCGACTCGAAATCCATTCATAAATTTAGCAAGTTTATCATAGGCATATCATTTTATTACATACAACAGGTCATCAACCCACATCGACAACAAGGATACATTATAAATACTAAAGTTTTCATCACACAACAAATAACAAGCAATGAAATGAACTTTAACTCAACCAATCCTCGGCGTTGGAAACACTTGCTTTGATCCACAAGTGATTCTCTGGGACAGGCCATCTATTGTCAATCTCGAGACTAATGCATGACTGATCATCCAGGCTAAAGCGGCCTACTATATCAGTACCAGGGTAGGGAACCAGCCAAATGTCCGAGGTATAGACACAGTTGCTTCTCATAAATGGTACTAGTAACGTTGTTTCAACAGCAGTTGGATCGCCTTTCACCATCATCGGATAGTTTTGTCCAAGGAAGAGCAAGTTTTCTCCAAGACTATCAATTCTGTACCAGGGAGAAGGTGTTGGCGCTAGCACACTAGTATCCATCCTGAATACCATGCAACAAGTGTTGGAATAGGTCCGGGGAGTGCGACCATGGGAGAAAACACGTGCTCCCTCAGTAGTAACAAACTCAGTGCACTGTATACAGACAAGAAGAGGTGATCCATCAGAATTAGTTGCCAGGCGCCATTGAGTATATAAGTTCTGCTCGTCCTCATGCTCGTGATCATCACCATCGTCATCTGCCCCTTGGTTATAAAAATTTTCAAGTATAGGTGGTGGAATGTTCATAGGACCTTGGAAACACAAGAAGAAGGTTAATTAGTAAAGGGAAACTGGCTAACCCGTGCATGTGGATGAAACAATTATAATTACGGTGGATAAAAAAAGTACCGAAACTACGAGGATCCCATGCAAAAATAGTGCCATGAGCGGTGGAAGCAAACACAAGACCCTCGTATTGAATTGGATCACAGTACACATCCGTGTATAGAAACTGATTTTGGAGCAATATCCGTCGACTCGAACCACAAAGGACGGCAACAAGCTTGTCGAAGATAGCAACAACTACATAGTTCTTGTAATTCCAAGAGTGGTTGGGAACTCGACAAATTGCTATCTTCCGTAGAACACAATCACCATGATCATATTTGAACGTGCGTACAATACCGGTGTGCTCAACCTCTGGGCAGTCTGCTGAGATTTTTCGAAGTGGAACCCGGTGACGAGTGTACACATTCACAAGTTCCTACTCGCAGTTGTACCCAAGATAAACAACCCAATCTCCATTCGCGTGTGCCCAGGCCTTACCCTTAAGTGATGTCATCTTAACATCACATGTATCATTATCAAGTGGCATCAACTTGCACAAGGCGAGGCTTCCGTCGTCCGCACGCCAGCGAGTAGGATCATGGCAAAGAAGATAGGGGAGATCAAACCGCTCCTTGACCCTTGGGTTCTTTGTAATGATGTTATTAGTTGAGTCGAGAATGGTCTTGAATGAACCTTCCATGCTAGCCTTCAATGAGTTCCTCCTCCACATCATCTTTCAGATCAGGGCAAGAATAACGGGGTCGTTTCCGCCCTGTTCCCTCCATGGAGAAGACAATCGAACAATGGCAGAATGAAGGGTGAAAGGATGAAGGCAAATGGTGGAGGGAGAGGAAGATTGTGCGACAGCAGTTCCAAATCGAGAGGGAAAGGCGAAGAGTGGACGGTTGCCAGTTTGCCATGGTACACGAAGAGGCACTCCGGCCTACACGTCTGTTTGGAAATACTAGTAGAAAAGGACTTGCCGTCATCTCACTCATATGTTGGAACGGGACTTCATGTCAACAAAACATGGTGTGTAATTTCTCCTGGAAAATGCGATCTGGCCGCGTTGGCCCGAGGTGCCGCATTATTTTTTTTAAGTTTGTCGCATTAGTTATTGACCTTCATTTTTTTTAACATACAATCTGAATGGATAGCTCCAGTGGTCATCACACATGAGCGGATATAGTGATGGTTGATTCACCCGAGCAACTTTGTCGGTGTACTAAGGTAGGGGTACCTCAGTACCCCAACTTGTGCACGGGCAGCCCCAGCTCCCTGCAACCAGATCCATCAAATGCTTGCCGGAGATCATCTCCGCTCCACACCAAGCCGTTCAAGAACAAAGTATATAAGATAGAAACTCAAGACCCCGGCAAGAGGAGCTTGCCGGGAAGGCCATCCCAGGCTCAAGGCTACGTTATTCCTACAGATCCCCGGCGAGAGGAGCTCGTCGGGAGGACCAGAAGACCACATCACAGAAGTCACGCCTCGGCGCCTTGGCTCGGCGAGGACCCGGGGCGGCAAGTCCAGAGCCAGCAAGCCCGGGCCCGGCAAGATCAAGGCCCTGCAAGGAGCTTGCCGGGAGAGCTGTGCTCACGTGTCCGCACTCCAGCTCGTTTGCCCGCGTCGCCTCCAGCCTTCTCAGAGAGGCGCGTGGCGGGTGGCTGTCTTGCATGAAGAATGCGGTGGCACTCCACGGTGGTGGCCGCACCCGTGGCGAAAGAAGACGCAATGGCGGGGAGCTTTTGGGCGACGGCGACGGCATTTAATGCCCTTGTCCCCTCTGTCAAAAGTAGGTAGAAAGCATCGTAGCTGCACTTGTTCCCAAGACTGTTCCAACTACCACCCCTTTTACGTTTTACCCCTCTACCTCACGTTGACACTGCCGGTGACCCCTTGCCCTATAAAAGGAGGCCCATGCACAACGTGGGGGTTCCAACCATTGGCGCTTCTCGCGAGGGTTCTGCGACTAGCTACTCTCACGAGGGTTTCACACAACACTCCACCGCTCGCTCGCATTCTTGAGCAAGATCAAATACAACACAATGCAGCAGAGGGTTTTACGCGACCATCGCGTCCGGCTGGGTAAAATCTCAGCAAGCATCGCCTCGATCCGCTCTCCAGCGCGGCCTCCGCCCGCACCGAACACACGAAGGGCCCGGCCCCATAGGTGCCGCGCCACCCATCCGGCGCGACATCTCTCGGGCGCGCGGTAAAGCGTCGAGGTTATGCGAACCTGATCCGGCGTTCGCGCGCCCGGCCTCTTCATCAACCTCAGCGGCCGCTCGCAGCTTCGCCGACAATCGCATCATGGCCTCAAGACGAGAGCCGAGGGTCGCAGACCCATCTCCGTCTTCCCGCCGCCACCGGAGCCGACGGCGGCGGAGGAGACGCCGGTGGAAGGGTGGACACCGGCGAGCGCTTCGCGGTGCCACTCGATCGAGGACAGGCGGAGGACCACGCCTCGGCCTCCGTAGACCCACGTCCATCTCAGCACACGACGACCAGCAGCGTCGTACCACGAGAGGTGGTATCCGCTGGTTGGAACAAGGACACGTCGGGGCTCGCGAGATGTTCCGGACCCCGCCCGAACACGGCAAAGCGCGGCGCGGGACAGACCTCGCCTTCCAACACTGCCGGAAGCCCGAGCGCGTCCGCTCCCGCGCTCGCTCCCGCTTCCCTCCACTCTCGCGGAAGCACTCACGAGCGCAAATGCTCCTCGACTTCCCCGGCGGCGGACAAGGTCGAGGACGGAGGTTACCATCGAGCCTGGTCGCCGCCAACAACGACCGTCAGCAGCAGCTGCGGCCTCGCGCCGCGGCAAGCGGGAAGGCGAAGCTCGCGGCGACAAGACCGCCGGGGGTGCAACTACCGTGCACTCCCCGCCGCGAAAACGAAAGACGCCGCCCCGGCGGAACAACGCCGACGACGGCTCCACGGCATCGTCGGACCCGCGGGCTCGTCGGGATCAACGTCGAGTCCTCGGCGGCGGCGGCAAGAAGATGCTCGGACCACGATCGGCGTCGCCGAGACTTCGGCGACAATCGACCAGAGCTGGGAGCACTGTCGAAGTCGCGCGCGCCGGCGAGCCAGCGACTTGTCCGACTGCTGGCGGGCTGCCCCCTTCACTCGTGAACTGCGGCGCGTCCAGTGGCCTAGCATGAAAAACTTCAAGCCCGACGTACCGGAGAAGTACGACGGCAAGACACACCCCTCGGAGTTCCTCAGTATTTACACCATCGCGGTGCAGGCTGCCGGGGGGCGCGACGAGAAGATTCTGGCGAACTACTTCCCGCTCGTGCTTAGGCCGAACGTTCGTTCTTGGCTTATGCACTTGCCGGAGGGCTCCATTTCCTCCTGGGCGGATCTTTGTCATCAGTTTGTTGGTGCCTTCACTGGCGGCCACAAACCCCACGGCCAAGAAAGTGATCTCCACATTTTGGCCCAGAAGGAAGGAGAATCCCTGCGCAAGTACATCCAACGCTTCAGCCGTGTGCAACACAACATTCCCGATGTCCACCCCGCCGCGGTTATCAGCGCGTTCCACCAGAACGTGCGTAACCGCCGCATGCGTGAAGAAATGGCGATGACCAAGATCCGGGATGTCAGCGAGCTTTATGCCCTGGCTGACAAATGCGCCTGCGGAAGAGGGAGGAGGCTTCCGGGAGGATCTTTGGCGCAGGAGGGAGCGACTCGACGACGCCGCCCGGCAAAGAAGCCCGCGCATGTGTCTTCCGAAGAAGAACAAGGAGCAGTACTTGCCGTCGAAAAGTCCGGCAAGGAAGCTCCGCCAAGCAAACACAGATTGGCGGTTCGGCAAGGAGCTTGCCCTCGTGGCGGCAGCCGACAAGGTGGCGCCCCGCAAGCATCTTGCAAAATCCACCGCACTAAGGGCCACGACCTCTACAACCGCAAGCGTCGATTATCTCGCCGAGCAGCAAAAGGCTGAGTACGAGAGGCGCGACAAGGAGAGGGCCCAAGGTGGCGGAGGAGAACCGAGCAAGAAGCGGCCGTTCGTCGGTCGGGGAGGACCTCCCGGCAAGGCCAAGCGACGACAAGGCGACCGACCTTCTCGGAGCCGCGACAAGGACGAAGAAGACGGCGAAGAGGACGTGGAGGATGAGGACGACAGTGAGCAGGGATTTCAGAAGGCCACGGAGGTCCTGTGCGTTGACGGTGGCGCTTCGCTACACACCTCTCACCGCCAACTAAAACAGTGGGCACGTGAGGTGAATGCGGCAGAGCCGCCCATGGAATCACGCAGACTCCTCAAATGGTCCAGTACGCCCATCATTTTCGATCTTGAGGATCACCCCGACCGCACCACCGCGGTCGGGTGCCTGCCGATGCTGGTCTCGCCCACCATCCGCAACCTCAAGGTCACTAAGATGTTGGTCGATGGCGGGGCCGGGCTGAACTTGATTTCCTCTGCTGTGATCAAGAAACTCCAAATCCCAGACGACGAGCTCGAAGAGACCGGCCCCTTCCAAGGAATCAACCCGGGGAGAAGCAAGCCCAAGGGGAAAATCACCTTGCCGGTGACCTTTGGCGGGGAGGTCAACTTCAGGACCGAGCGCGTTACTTTCGACGTCGCCGATATTCCGTTGCCATACAACGGGATACTCGGGCGTCCCGCCCTCGCCAAGTTCATGGCGGCCTCCCATTACGCCTACTAACGTGCTCAAGATGCGGGTCCGATAAGCGTCATCACTGTCGCGGCGACAAGAAAGACGCGCTTATCTCGCACCGACCAGATTTACGGGATACGGCCGTGGCGGCAAAAAGATGCACTTGCCGCTGAAGTTCCCAAAGGGAAAAAGACGAAGACCAAGTACGGCAAGCGCTCCGGGGCCCACTCCGACAACTGCACCCATTCGGAGTGTTGCGCTGCCGGCGAGGACGCCCCATCGAGCTCCACCGGCAAGGATAAAAAAGGAATGGCTGCTCCACCGGCAACCAAGAAGGTGTCCGCCAAGGAGGACGGCACTGGTGGTACCTTCACCATCAGTGCCACGCTTGACAGCAAATAGGAAGCGCGCGCTCGTTGCTTTCTGGCGAATGTCGATGTGTTTGCATGGCAACCATCGACATCCCCGTGTTCCTGTGAAGGTAATTGAGCACAAGCTTGCCGTTTGCCCCCCATGCGCGCCGTCAAGCAAAAGTGAGAAACAAGCCGTGGAACGCCAAGAGTTCATCAATGAAGAAATCAAGAAACTAGAGGCAGCTGGCCTAGTCAGGGGTGTGATCCATCCGACGTGGCTAGCAAACCCGGTTGTCGTGCGCAAGGCCAATGGGAAATGGAGACTATGTATAGACTTCACTGATGTGAATAAAGCATGTCCCAAGGATCCTTTCCCTTGCCGCGCAAGATCGACAGATTGTTGACTCCTTTGCCGGATGTGAGCTACTCTGTTTTCTTGATGCGTACTCGGGCTATCACGGATCTTCATGGCCAAAGAGGATGAAGAAAACTGCGTTCATCACTCCATGTGGCACCTATTGCTTCACACGCATGCCATTTGGGCTGAAGAATGCAGAGGTCAACGTTTGCGAGGTAGTGTATACTGCTTTTGAACCACAGATCCACAGAAATGTAGAAGCTTACATGGATGACATCGTGGTGAAGAGCAAGAGCAAGGATACACTGATTCAAGATTTAGAAGAGACATTCCAGAACCTACGCAGGATACAGTTGAAATTGAACCCTGAGAAGTGCGTCTTTGGGGTCCCCTCCGGCAAGCTTCTCGGGTTCTTTGTGTCTCAGAGGGGGATCGAAGCCAACCCCGACAAGATTAAAGCCATTGAGCAGATCCAAGCCCCAAGGCGGATCAAGGATGTCAGAAGGCTCGCAGGTTGTGTGGCTGCCCTCAGTAGATTCATTTCCAAAGTCGCCGAAGGCGCCCCTGCCTTTCTTCAAAATCTTGAAGAAGGCGGGACCCATGAAGTGGACTCGAGCGGAGACAATGCTGCAAGACTTGAAACACTACATCCTCCACTCCAATACTTGTCGCACCTAAGCCACAGGAGAAATTGCTGCTATACCTAGCGGCGACCAACCAAGTGGTGAGTGCTGCGCTAGTAGCGAGAGAGAGTCCGACGAGGAGGCCGCACCACCGCAAGCCAGCCCAGCGACAAGCGGGGCTGCTCCGGCAAGCCCTGGCCCCGGCAAAGACAGCCCTGGGCAGGAGCAAGGTGAGGTGCGGAAAAAGATGGTGCAGCGTCCGGTGTATTTTGTAAGCTCCCTTCTCCAGGGAGCCAGATCAAGATACTCTGGTGTACAAAAGTTGCTTTTTGGCCTTCTCATGGCCTCAAGAAAGCTGCGCCACTACTTCCAAGCACACGAGATAACAGTGGTCACTCGCTTCCCGCTGAAGAGGATATTGCACAACCCAGAAGCAACCGGCAGGATCGTTGAGTGGGCACTGGAATTGTCGAGCTTCGGACTCAAGTTTGAAAGTACTTCAACCATACAGAGCCGGGCTCTGGCAGAATTTATAGCAGAGTGGACCCCGACACCTGATGAAGAAGTTCAAGAAACAAGTACACCCGCACAAGGAGCGACAGGTGAATGGGTAATGTACTTCGATGGTGCCTTCTCGTTACAAGGCGCCGGTGCTGGCGTCGTACTCATCGCGCCAACCGGAGAGCACCTCAAGTATGTTATCCAGATGCACTTTCCAAGAGAGCAAGCGACAAACAACACCGCTGAATATGAGGGCTTGCTTGCCGGCCTCAGGATTGCGGCCGAGCTTGGGATCAAGAAGCTGATCGTGCGGGGGGATTCCCAGTTGGTGGTCCGGCAAGTTAACAAGAACTATCAGAGCCCTTTGATGGAAGCCTATGTAGATGAAGTAAGGAAGCTTGAGGAGCACTTTGAAGGTCTGCAGATGGAACACATTCCGAGAGCTCAGAATGAAATCGCAGACGGCCTTTCAAAGTGTGCTTCAATGAAGTTACCTGTGGAACCAGGGACCTTCTTGCTCAGGCTGACTCAACCTTCCGTGGCGCCATCAATTGGGCAGTCCAAGAAGAGAAAGTTGGTGCCCGGCGACTACTTGCCGGCGGACCTCCCTGAGGCCACCGCCAAGGTCCCCAGGGTTAACCTCCAGAACGCTGAGGAACAATTTGCTCCCGCCGATCATCAGATCTGTGCGATCGAAGCAAGTGTTCCCGACAAGACTTGCCCCGACAAGCTTGCCGGGGAACCTTCAGCTCCGGCGGAGCCAGAGATTCTTGCCGTAGAAGCGAAGGTTCCCGCAGCGGCCCTCATGCCTTTAGTCCTTGTCGTCGAGCCCCGGGCTCCGGCATGGGCGCAGCAGATCGTCCGTTTCCTGCAAGCTGGAGAACTTCCTGACGATCCTGAGGAGATAGAAAGGATAACCAGACAGTCGAGTATGTACCAGTTCGTGGACAACGAGCTATACAGAAGAAGGCTCAATGGTGTCAGATTGAAGTGCATCTCTAGGGAAGATGGACAACAGCTGTTGGCAGAGATTCACGGAGGCATCTGCGGCCACCACATTGGCGCAAGGGCGCTTGCCGGAAAGGCTTTCCGGCAAGGGTTCTTTTGGCAAGAAGCTCTCCAAGATGCAACTGCACTAGTAACCAAGTGTGAAGCGTGTCAGTTCCATGCAAAGCAAATTCATCAGCCAGCTCAAGCTCTCCAAACAATCCCTTTGTCCTGGCCCTTCTCGGTGCGGGGCTAGACATCCTCGGCCCCTTCCCCGTGCGTCGGGGCTTTGAGTACTTATGCGTAGCGATCGACAAGTTCACAAAGTGGCCGAAGTGGAGCGGTGAGAAAGGTGACAAGACACGATCAGCAGATCAAGTTCTTGGTCGATTGTATGCCGTTTGGGATCCCCAACCGGATTATCACCGACAACGGTACATTAGTTCACCCACCGCACCTTCATGCAATATGTCCAAGACCTTGGCGCCAAGGTGCATTTTCGCTCGTTGCTCACCCAAGGAGCAACGGTCAAGCGAAAGGGCCAATCTTGGAAGTGCTGCGCGGACTCAAGACAAGAACTTTCGACAGCTGCGCAAGTGCGGAAGAAATTGGATAGAGGAGCTGCGGCGGCTCTCTCGTCAATCGAACGACACCAAACCGAGCCACCGGGCGGACACCCTTTGCTCTAGTCTATGGAGCGAAGCAGTTCTCCCCACGGAACTCAGTATACGGATCTCCTCGAGTGCTCGCTTATGATGAGCTTGAGCAAGAGCAATCGCGACAAGATGACGATTGCTCCTCGAGGAGGGACGTCTCTGAGCTGTCAGACGAGCTGCTCGATACCGGCAAGCCTTGCGCCGCTACCATAGCCGCAAGGTCAAAGCCAGAGTCTCGAGGAAGGCGACCTTGTTCTTGGCGTGTTCAGTCCGCCAAGAATTCCAACAAGTTGGCGCTTGAAGTGGGAAGGCCCTTATCGGGTGAGACAAGTCACGAGACCCGGTATTGTCCGCTCGAGACGAAGAAGGCTTGCCGATGAGTAATTCTGGAACATAGAGCATCTTCGCAAGTTCTACCCATAAGGCGCGGTCGCCGTGATCCGCTCCGGCAACCTCCTTTTGTACAAAAGCTTTGCCGCCGTTGCATGTAACCCTTTGTACAAAGCCGGGCGCAGACCCCGTGCAGCAATAAAGTTTCCGTGTCTTGCGTTATTTGCCTCTTTTCCATGCTCTTCTTTGCTATTTGCATGAGTCATTTGGCATTCTTTCGTATGGCACGCGTGTCCGACAAGCAATGGCGCGTCAAAAAGGCCACGTGCCTGTTCTCCCCTTTTTCTCCTTGTTTCTTAAGCAAAAGAAATGTTCCTCCCGCACAAGTTTGCCGGAGGGGGGGAGGAAATGAAGGATGAACCAAGCACTCCAAGTGCTGTTCAAGAAAGGGGAACCTGCCGGAGAACGCGCAGGCCTCGAAAGCTAAGTTGCCGGGATTTGCGCAGCTCAAAATTTTAAATTTTGAGATTGCCTTCCTTGAACAACCACGCCTTGTATGGAAAACCCGTGCTCGGAGGAACCTGCCGACGGACAGCCGTGCCCTTATCTTGCGTCGAGTCGACTCGCAAGTTAAGTGTGTTGCGGATCGATGCGGCAAGGTTGCTTGCCGGTAAGGCCTTGCTCCTTGCCGGCAAATCTTTCCTAGAAGCATAAGGTTGAAGCGTACAGAGTTGAGAATCAGAATGAGGGAATTGATTCTGCGATCATTGGTCGAAATAAAGGTAAATATCCTGCAAAGGATAACTTGTCGCGGTAACTAATAAGTTCGTAGCGACTTGTGCAGCAGCAAAAGGAAACAAAAAGAAAAAGAAGAAGAAAGAGGGGCCTAGTCTACGCGGCCGCCCTCCATCCTGGGGATCTTGTTCACTTTGGCGATGATGTGGGCGACCTGCTCCTTCAAGGCCTCCATGTCCGCGTCGGCCGGCAAGCTGCGAAGGACATTGGAGAGGTTTATACCGGGGTTGCGGTATACGATCTTCGTCAGCACGCGCTCCATGGTTCCCGCGCACAACAGGCGCGCCTCCTCGGCAAGCTGCGCGGGGATCTTCTTCGTCCGCAGATTTGCGAGAGCTGGCGCGACCCCCCTGAAGAAGAGGCTGAGCTTGGCACTGTGAGCGAGGTTTGGATCCGGGGAGTAAATGAGGTGCTCCAACTTCAGCGCCAGCAGCTCTGGTCAAAGGCGGTTTGCGGAAGACACCAATTCCTCGGTCCATATCTCGACGATGCGGCGGAAATCCTCGGCTGCTCTGTTGGCGCCGGCCACTAAGGATCGCTCCTCACGGAGCTCTTCCTTGATTTGGTTTCTGGCCCGAGCAGCGCGTCGAGCGAGTCCGTCAAGACGTAAACTTTCCGCTCAAGACCTCGACGGAATCCTGGCGGCCTTCACTCGTCGCCTTTTTCAGCAAAGGCGCTACCGAGCTCGAGTTGGTGCGAGTGAATTCCTCGCGCTCCGTGGCGAAGCGCGGCGATCTTCTCCGAGTCCACCTTCAACAGCTCCTCCAGTTGCGCGACTTTGGCGGCGAGATCCTCTTTGGCAGCCTCTGCGGCCGCCGCAGCGTCTTTCGCTTCCTTCAACTCCCCGCCAAGGGCTTGCTCCCGAGCGGCGAGGTCTTCCTCATGGGCGTCGAGGGCAACCTTCAGCTGGTTGAGCTCCCCTTCTCGCCGGGACAGATCCATCCTGGCGAGCCGTTGCTGCTCCTCGGCCTCGGCTTTCTCCAACAGCCACTCTTCATACTGCCCGGCGAGCTGCTCGCGCCTCTCCGACACCTCGCGAAGAGCAGCTTGATTGGCAGCACGGAGCTCCGCCGCGCGTTTCTCCATCTCCTCGGCGGCCTTAGCGGCAAGGGCTTCCCGGGAAGCAAGCTTCGCCTGCCGGGCCCGGTAAAGGGCCAGGATCTGCTGAAGCAGCTTCTCCTCATCAGGCCCACCGCTCCCGCCGGGCCCCTCGACGATCTTCAAACCCGCGGAGGCGAGGATCTCTCCGTCGAAGGCCTCGCCCTCCACGGGCGCCCGCGACGAGGAAGCCCACGGCATCTGGATAAAGACGCCGTTGGGGGCTTCCAAGTAGCAGCCGGGCTGTTCTGCTTCAACGGAAGGATCGGCGACCGGCACAGCGCTTGACGCTCCTGCAGCCTCCGGACCGGTGGTGCGCTTGCCGTCCCCTTCTCCGGCCGCTGCGTCGGAAGCCGAGGCAGTTCCGGGCGCGTGTGGTTCGGCGGCCCCCGCCGCGTCCTCGACAGCAGGAGCACCATCGCCGCCACCATGCACGTCCTCCTCCTCCCCGACGACGACCTCCGTCTCCGTCCGCTCCGGGGGAGGGGGAGGATCTAGAAGAAGAAAGGAAAAGCAAAAAGCGGTTCAAGCAAATATCCAAAGAAAGATAACACCGAAGAGGCAGAGTTGCAGAACTTACCCTGGTGGACGTCTTCAGCGGCAGGCTCTCTTGCCGGGGAACCATCCCTTGCCGGAGTAGCCGCCCTCGTCGGGCTGCTCGCCCTTGGCGGAGTACCCGCCCTTGACGGGACGCTCTCCTTTGCCGGGGAATTCGGCCTTGGCGGGGACGGAGGGACTGCCTGCTCCTCGGGGGCGACCTCCGGATGCTCCTGTTGCCGCGGCTCCATCCCTGCGCAAGTCAAGACAAACACGTCAAGATATTGGGACAAGATAAAGCTATCGGATGTACCCGGCAAGCGAAGGTGCAGGACCCAGACTTACGCTGGGGGCTGCACTGGGGGCTGCTCCTCGGGACGGCGCTCGGGTCCGGCAAACTCGGGTCCGGAGCATCCCCGGTCCCCTCGACGGGCGAGTCGTCCGCAATCTCGACCACGGGCACCTTGGCTCTCTTCGCCGCCCGCTCAGTCAAGGTCCTGGAGTCAATACAAAAAAAAAACAAGATTAGCATCATCAATAACCAAGGCAAAATTTAAAGAAGATGAAGGTCTTGGGGACTCACTCCTGTTCCTCCTCGTCGTCTTCGCTCAAGGCGGAGAGGTCGTACCGCACCTGAGATGCGTCGCTGTAAGGAGCAGGAGACGAAGGCCCTCTCGGGCGCTTGGCGGTCCTCGGGCCTGGGGGCTGCGAAGACCCAGCCCCTGTGGCGGTCGAGACCGAGAAGTGGGCGGAGCCGCCGCCCGCTCGGGAGGCCTCGACCGCTCGGCGCCGACTTATGGGCGCCTTTGCCGTGGCTCTGCCCACGAAGTCGCCTCCGCCACATCTGGCTGGCCAGCCACCCCGCGGCTCGACTCCCAGGAAGCTTGCGCCCCGGGCGAGCTGGCGATTGCCGGGCTTGCGTGCTCACCTCCGCGCAGCCTTGCGGAGGCGCTTCAGCGAGGAACGCTTGGGGCTCGCCAGAGGCGGGGAGGTTTCGACGACGAGGAGACGCTCGTCATAAAGGTCCGTGGACCCGCCCGGCATCATCGGGCGATCGCGACGTTCTTCCTCCTCCTCGCCCGGCTGGCTCGCCGGGCCGGCGCCTTGCGCCAGAACCCTTTACCTTTGGCGCCCGGCTCCTCCGGCGCCTCTGCTCCCTCCGGCGCCTCTGCTCCTCCGCGCTCTGCTTCCTCCGGCAGCGCCACCGCTGCCGCGATTTCAGCCACGATTCCGTGGATCCCGGAGTGCCTCGAGAAGGGACACCGCAAGCGCGCCGGAGGAAGTTTCAGCAACCGCAGATCTCCGCCGCCTCCACTTGATAGGACTTCTCCGCGGCCTCATCCTCCTCGGGCGCATAATCGATTCTCCTGCCGCTGCGGCTGCAGCAGCCTCCTCAGCCCGAGAGGCTATGTACGCGATCTCTCGATCCGTGGTGTCCCGTGGTCAGCCCGCGGATCTCATCTCTTGTTTTTCGCCACCTCCTCGAGGGTGTCGAAGAAGTTGATGATGTCACCGCTCAGCGGAATCCATGAACGCCCACGCCGGGGAATCACACGCGGGCATCATGGCGAAGACGATCCTGCCACGTTATTGCAGAGGGGCACCACTTGCCGGGAAGCTCGAACCACTCGATGGGCCGGTCGATGAAGAGCTCCCGACCATCCCCTCAGCTCCAAAGATCGTGAAATTGAAGTTCAGCCCGCGCGCAGCCTCATTATATCCGCCCCGCCGCCATACTCCCAGGCCGGCCTTTTCTCGTCTTGGAGAAGCGTCTGGCGGCGGAGAAAGTCTGCGCCTACGCTGCGACGGACAGCCCAGCGTGCGGAGGCGGGATCCGGATGAGGGCGGCGTCGAGCTTGACGTCGTCGGAGTCCAGCTCGCTTCCAATCTCTGCGCCCCGCTCAACGGTTTTAGTGCGCGGGCGCGGTGAAGGGCTGCGGCTCGTCCTCGGCGATCCAGCACCGATCTGCGCGCCACTGCCCCACTTGATGCGGAGCTCCCGGCAAGTACGACCTCTTGAGTTCAGACGAAAACCCAAGAAATCCCTCCGGAGAGGGGGGGAGCCGGCTCGCTCTCGGGGTAAAGAAATGCTGAACAGAGCTACATTTGGGTGGATCCTCTGAAGTTCTCACACATATAAAGCGAAACCGCCATTGTGAGGACGGCGTTGGGGGTGAAATCGAGAAGGTGGAAGCCATATGTGTGCATAATGGTACAGAAGAATTCAGAGAAAGGAGGACAAAGACCGCAGTGAAAGAAAGCTGCGAAGAAATGGTACCCGCCGGGATAGTTGTCCTTGAGATCGGCCGGGTGGGCGCTGGTCCGAGGATGCGCTGAGGTCCTCTTGGACCAGAACAAGAAGTACTTGCCCCAGAGTTCGTCCACGCCGAGCCGCGGCGGAAAGACGATGTTCTCCCTCCGCATCTGAGCGAGCTCTTCCGCCTGCTCGGATTTCTCCTTCTTGGTGCCTTCCGCCTTCTCCTTCCCCTTCCTGGTCTTCGGGGCCATAGCGGCAGCGGCGAGGGAAGGGGGATGAGGGTCCGGCGACGCCGCGGACGAAAAAAACAGCGGAGGAGGCGCGGAGGTGGAGCGCGAGGAGGGTTTTCTGGCGGAGGAGGAAGAAGCAATGAAAGCAATGGAGGGGAACCGCGCCTGCTGCCTCTGTTTTTATGGGGAAGTGGGGCGGGGGCGCGTTCCGCTCTCCTCATTAAGGGACGTGGGCACGCCCCATCCCACGGCGCCAAGAATAATCGCGCGTGCTGCTGCACGGGAAGGCGGCAGAGGCGGAAGTGGATTCGACGCGCCCAGGCTTTCAGCGCCGCCTGCAGATTGCCTTGGGCCTGGCCCAACAGCGCTTTCGGCACTGCGTGTATGGCCCAGCCAGGGGCTCCTGTCGGTGTACTAAGGTAGGGGTACCTCAGTACCCCAACTTGTGCACGGGCAGCCCCAGCTCCCTGCAACCAGATCCATCAAATGCTTGCCGGAGATCATCTCCGCTCCACACCAAGCCGTTCAAGAACAAAGTATATAAGATAGAAACTCAAGACCCCGGCAAGAGGAGCTTGCCGGGAAGGCCATCCCAGGCTCAAGGCTACGTTATTCCTACAGATCCCCGGCGAGAGGAGCTCGTCGGGAGGACCAGAAGACCACATCACAGAAGTCACGCCTCGGCGCCCCGCGCGCGCCCTGGCGAGGACCCGGGGGGCGGCAAGTCACAGAGCCCGGCAAGCCCCCGGGCCCGGCAAGATCAAGGCCCCGGCAAGGAGCTTGCCGGGGAGAGCTGTGCTACGTGTCCGCACTCCAGCTGCTTGCCCGCGCCGCCTCCAGCCTTCTCCAGAGACGCGTGGCGGGTGGCTGTCTTGCATGAAGAATGCGGTGGCACTCCACGGTGGTGGCTTCGCCGCCCGTGGCGAAGAAGACGCAATGGCGGGAGCTTTTGGGCGACGGCGACGGGCATTTAATGCCCTTGTCCCCTCTCTCAAAAGTAGGTAGAAAGCACCGAGCTGCACTTTGTTCAAGACCGCTCCAACTACCACCCCTTTTACGTTTTACCCCTCTACTCACGCTGACACTGTCGGTGACCCCTTGCCCTATAAAAGGAGGCCCATGCACAACGAGAGGGGTTCCAACCATTGGCGCTTCTCGCGAGAGGGTTCTGCGACTAGCTACTCTCACGAGGGTTTCACACAACACTCCACCGCTCGCTTTCGCATTCTTGAGCAAGATCAAATACAACACAATGCAGCGAGAGGGTTTTACGCGACCATCGCGCCGAAGCTGGGTAAAATCCTCGCAAGATCGCCTCGATCTGCTCTCCGCGGCCTCCGCCTGCATCAACACACGAAGGGGCCCCGGCCCCATAGGTGCCGCGCCACCCATCCGGCCGCGACAAACTTATTACTGTGGGAATATGTGAGTACCAGCAGATTCAAGGAACAGAGAAATGATGGTTGCTTCGTCCAAGCAACTTACTATGGCGAAGGTGGGGCTCTGTGGTTTGACTACTCACTAGTCATTAGTACTGCGGCGCAACGACCAGGGTGAATCTTTCCCTGAAGTTGTGTTGTGCACTCAATATTGCTGCATGGCAGGTGGAGCCGGATGAAGGATGTCCAAGATGTCGACGAAAAGAAGTTGAATTGTTTCTGACATTGCTATCAATCCTTTAGGATTTGTTTATATGTACGCATAATATTAATGAAATTGTACTGTGATGCTATGAAGGTTTCAACTTTGGTTCTCGCAGGAAAAAAAAGGTTTCAACTTAGGATTCATGTGTCCTGCCTCGATATTATCTCGTTACAACATTCCATCAAATACAAATGAAAATACCATGGCTACCATGGCTGATGCATCTCAATGGTTCGCAGATCAGCGCCAATATTCACATCACAACTGACGACAAAGTTGTGAGATGGTGTACAAATAAAGAAAAATATAATTCATCGATGTTGTTCATAGGCATGGCTCCATTTCCTTGGCACAGTGTTCATTGCTTGGCAGCTAGTTTCACCCAGCTCTGTAGCCAAAAAAGAGGTGTATGAAGGACACCAAAATCCGATCATTTTGTGCAGCTCCACTAAAATCGAGCGGACCATCCCTGTTTGCAAAGACATCCAATCAGTGTGATTACAATAATAGTGGAACTAGATGATGAAACATAACACACATAAATAGAAACGATGACCTCTACGATCTCTCTTTAGGACTAACTTCTTGTTGGAGAAGATTAGGCACGGAGCTAGATGAGGAGGATAGAAAAACCAATCTCCCTTTCTGCAGTCCCATAGAAATGTAAAAACGTTGCCCGTGTGGCATTTTGGCGGAACTGCACAAAACACTCTTTAGAAAAAGTGATTTGTGCAGTTCACCAAAAGGTCGCAATAGCAACGAGGTGAAAATGGATAGCCCTGTTTCCAAAAGGAGGCCGAAAGGAAACAATTACTGCCCAGTAACACGAGTTGAAGACACATACACCGACAAAAAGGAAGCATGTTCTATGTAATAAGGGAAAGATATCACATGGTGGTTTATCAACAATGGTTTGAGGACGAGATTGCAAGATGGAAAGTACACCTGCCAAAATACGATTTAAGCAAACAACTAAAGAAGATCCACATGCAGAAACGTGGGAAGATGGGCAGTGGAGCAAGGCCGGAGGAAGCTCTACCTGAGGGTCGTCGGGATGTTACTAGGAGGGCACCGGTGGCCGGGATCTGCCCATACTGCGGCAGCGAGCAAGTGGCGCAGGCCCTACCGCGTCGGAGCTTGGTCAGAGAGAACGGCGGGTACCGCAGATCGGGACGTGCTGCCTCAACGCCGTCGAACGGAGAGACGATGCACATCCTCCCTTTCCGTCGGTGGATGGGATGCGGCCGGATCACTGACCAATGCTGAGAGAGAGAGGCCACGGCCGCCTTGTGTGAGATGGTGTGATGAGAGACAAACCCATTTTTCCATTTGCCCCACAGCAATTGTTTTATATTCTGTATGTGCCATTGAGGAATATATAACTTTATTTAATACTAACGCATCAAGTCGAACTTTGTTCCGTCTAGGCGTGGTACCCGACCCTCCTTCGAGTAAACAACCACTGCACATGTCAAATTATCACGTGGGCTGCCTTTTCATACAGAAACGAACTCCACCGTGCACTCGCGCGGGTGAGGCCGGGAACGAGACGTGAGTACGTGCATCCTGCATGCACTTCTTCTTTAGGTGCAGGTACGTATGTGGGTGGGTGTGAGAGAGATGGTTTGTGCGAAAAGGAGGCAATGTGTTGATGATATCTCAAACAGAAAAATGTTACATATGCAATGTGTGTGAAATGGAGTCATGGACGTGAGATATCAATAGAATAAAAAATAGGGATGAAGTGTGTTGCTGCACGATCAATAAAGTGTGCGATCGAATTTGTGTTTGCCCACGTCAAAGATACAGAGCGGCTGGCCTACTGGAATTTGAGAGAGCAGAGGTGCAGTTTTTCTCCGTGGCATGGATACCTACCTAGAACGTTTGACTATCGGTGTGTGTGTGGGGGGGGGCAGAGACCGATCGACTAGTATATGTGTGGGGAAGGAGAAAGACCTAGCTATGTATTGAGGGAGATCGATCGACATCCATGGATATGTGTAGCAGAGGAATAAGGTTGGGAGAAAGACAAAGATAGAGCGTCGGAGGGTTGGTGATGGAGTGGCGTCTCACAAATGGTGGGAGAGGCCTGCTAGACAAACGAAGCGTATGAGTGCAATATCAATAAGAGATGGCGAGGGATGTCTGTCTGTCTATGCACGTGTGTGTGAGAGACGGGTCGGGAGGTATGCAAGGATTATGAGGGGAGAAGATATGGTTGTGGTAAGCATACGTAACTACATAGGAAGATCAACCGTCGTGTGTCCGAGAAAGGGAGAGACATAACTAGCGAGGTAAGTGTATCAGTGCTTGGGGAAAATGAATTATAGTCGACCTGGCTATATGTAGGGAGATCAGTTCATATACACGCCTGCATGTGTTAGAAGAAAATAAGGTCCGAAGAGACAGACAATGGGAGAGGGGTGCAGCTAGGAGATGGTGCGAGAGGCCTACCATGTCGAGGGGGGAGGAGTGTGCGTGTATGTGATTAATATAAAGAGGGGAGGGAGTGTGCACCTGCGTGGAACCGTATTGGACATAGGGGGCATGGACGGTGAGAAGAGAAGAGGGGAAGTATATATGTGTTTGTTGTAGCCACACTTGGCTAGAGAGGTATTTCGACCGTGTGTGTCGGAAAGGAGTCGGGGGCCTACACACACCATGGGTAGACGACCTAAAGAGAAATAATGAACATGCCCGATGGAGGGGACGCTAAGGGTGGGAGAGAGGGGGGCGGGCATGTGCATGCACGATAGAAAGTTAGCGCTAGCAAGCTACAAATAGAAGAGGATTGTGAAGGTGTAAAAGACGAACAAAGATCATAATTAATTCTAAAAAAGTGGATACGGATACTTGAAGAAGATATCATAATGTAGAGCAGTGATTATAATTTGGGCTAATGTGTGGCTTTTGCAACTCAGGTCTAAATACTTGTGATAATGTAGGTGGCGGGGCACTATACTTTGTGTGATAAACACGGTGTACATATGGAACATGGTTTAGATTATGAATATATAGTTAGTACATCAAATGTACTATTATTTGGAATCAGCATCAAGTGTATTCAAAAAATAGAATTTGAGTTCATGTACTACACATATTTCATATATATCTCCATAGTAATCATGTGGTGTGTTATTAAGGTAATATACAAATGATGGTTGAAGTTGGCAACAATCATGATTGTAGATTCTTATTGAAATAGAGAAACAAATTCAAATTTGGTTCAAATTGCAGCGGTAGTATAGACATTTGGAATGCACTAAAATGTTGGTATGAGTAGGTTACATGCATTATACAGCAAGGAAAAAAATTTAATTGGACATAACATGGATTCATACTCCCTCCTTCCATCTATATAAGGCGTAATGACTTTTTTAAGACCGCCTTTGACTATTGACAAGATTAATAGTACATGACATGCACAATGTGAAAATTATATCATTGAAAAGACCTTTCACAGACGAATTTAACGGTGTGCTTTGTGTAAGTTGCATGTCATATAATATTGCTCTAATATTTGGTCAAAGTTAGCATCGAAAAACGCATTAGGCCCTATATAGATGGAAGGAGGGATTAGCTTTGAATAGCATTTGTATAGTAAAACAGGGCAAGACTATCTCTTTGTGTGGTGTGAATAGTTTTATTTTTTTCGTTTTCTTTCTAGTTAAGGGAACTGCGAATTAATTTGGTACGTACAAGTACAATATTACTACACGTTAGGCTTGTCCCTAAAATTCAACCCGCATATTTTTATATCCCGAAAATTCAGATATCGTGCTCCCAAAACTGGCGCCTTCACAACCCGCGCCTTGCTATCCTGAAATTACAACGCGCACGAAAACTCCCTCCAGCTGCCAAATCCCGACACGCGAAATCCCCCTTCTAACCCTGAGCCGAAAGGACCGCTAGTTCAAATCAGTGGGGGGTACTTTTCTAACACACCCTACATTTTGGACAAGCGCCTCCCTAAGTCATGGTTCACCCCCTCGCATCACCCCCTTTTCGCCATTCGAAATCCCAGGCCGCCATAACCTCTCCGCTCTAGCTGCTAAACCCCACCCTTCTCCGTCCGCCACCTCACACTACCCAGCCGGAGCCTCATCCTCGATGACGTCGTCCACCGCAACAGCTCGACGTCCCTCGTCCAACTCCCAGGATGAGGATCCGTCGTCCATCTCGTCGTCCCGCCGGTTCAGCCGCCCCGTCCTCCACCTCCAAGGAGCTGCTCCAACGATCGCCTCATCTATCGTGGCTGCTCCATCCCCACAGCGCCGCCTTAACATGCTCCACCGGAACTGCAACATCCTTATCGACTCCTCGGACGAAGCCGAGGCCTACTCGGCGCCACCAAAGAGGTTGTACACTCATTGCATTGCACCTTCTCCTTAACTTGACCTCCCGGTGCCGACGGTGCTCCATCCCGCATGTCACGACCGGTTTTCCGATAAAAATATTTATTGAAAAGCCAATCTTGTTACCCCAGTTTTTGAGAAGTACTCCTCACTGGTAGACAAATTCTTGATACAAGAAGCCAAGAGTATAAAATATAATCTGTGGGCTGAGCCAAGGATGCTCAACAAATTTATTACAAGCGCCAATAATTATACATAATGGCGGTATAACACAAGGGTGAGGTGGCATACTCGACTCGAACTAAATCTGGCGGTGGTGGTATATCACAAAGGAGAAGTGATATGCTCAACTAGCATCTCATCGGCGCCGAGGTGAGGCTCGTGAATTTATTTGGGTAGCGGAAGCGGATATAGTACAATGACCAAAACCAAGGGTCGACGGGATCGATCGACTCCTCTAGGCGCCGGACTCGCTATCGAACTCTTCATCCATGAGATCGCTTTCACAAGATCCGCCAAATCAACAAGCCGGTGAGTACTTTAAAAGTACTCGCAAGACCGCTCGGACGAAGATATAACAAATGCATGCATGAAATGCGATCGATAAATACACCAATGCATGAACAGATATTAGCATACGGAATAAATAAAGGGGAAACGGCGGTAGTCCGCCGAAAATCCCAACAACATAAACAAAATGAAACCCGATCGGTGTATGGCGACGCCTCGAAGGTAAATAAATAAATAGAAGGAAAGAAATGCCACGATCGGGCGTCGAGCGACGCCACATAAAGGGCTTTAAAAGAAATGCCACGGTCAAGGCGTCGAGCGACACCGCATAAAGGGCTTTAAAGGAAATGCTACGCCAAGGCGTCGAGCGACACCGCATAAAGGGCTTTAAAAGAAATGCTATAGTCAAGGCGTCTGAGCGACACCGCATAAAGGGCTTTAAAAGAAATGCCACGGTCAAGGCGTCGAGCGACACCGCATAAAGGGCTTTAAAAGAAATGCCGCGATCAAGGCGTCCGAGCGACACCGCATAAAGGGCTTTAAAAGAAATGCATAGATCAAGGCGTCCGAGCGACACCGCATAAAGGGCTTTAAAAGAAATGCTACGGTCAAGGCCCGAGCGACACCGCATAAAGGGCTTTAAAAGAAATGCCACGATCAAGGCGTCTGAGCGACACCGCATAAAGGGCTTTAAAAGAAATGTTACGGTCAAGCGCCCGAGCGACACCGCATAAAGGGCTTTAAAAGAAATGCTACGGTCAAGGCGTCGAGCGACACCGCATAAAGGGCTTTAAAAGAAATGTAACAACACTCATGACAAAAATTCAGCTCATAATAATAAACGGGTTAGCACATCACAAGAATATCCCATTAAATCGCATTTTAGTACTCATGAACTTTCTCCGAGTTTTCGTCATCAACAAACACTTGTCGATAAGAATAGTATAGAATTTGATGATGATAAGATGATTCAAAGGAGTTTTGACTCTGCAGAGCTTGTACTAAAATCACCCACACCAACGGATTTCGTAGTCACGAAGGACTAGTTCCGCTTCACGGTATTTCAGAAGAAAACACAGCGATCCAAGACACACCCATCATACTTCTCGATGTCGAACCACCCGCACATCGCTCAAGAAAAACTTTTGAGACGGGAGATCACAATCTCGAATAGCATGGGATCGAATTTATATACGCGCTCTAAGGGTGCCTCTCGTCCCAACCGAAACACCCATGCCCCCGACCGGATGACCGGCTTTAATCCAGGCCATGGAACCATCATCCCGCCTCTCCTTTTGGTGTGTACCAGAAAGCGGTTTGCAACTTATTATGCCATATTCTTACGGAAAACATGTGGTAGTACGGAGTGAAATCGAAAGGAATCGAACCGATACGGGTTGATTCGAAGTAAAGAGATGTGTGGCGAAGACCGCATGCTACAACACTGCCATCTTACCCATACTCATGCCAACACATGGCCATGCACCTCCATACACCACAAGTATGGATCAATGAAATTACATGTCTCCACATGCATGAATAATAACCTCCATCCAGATGCTCACCAACATGCTATGAAACTACTTACATGCAAACATGCCAAACACTCATCATATCAAAAGTCTCAACATGCTTGCCTGGTTCAGAGTAGTCGGAGCCTAGCTCGGTGAAGTTCGGGTTCGCCACCTCCTTGGTATCTACGGTATAACAGAAAATATACGCTTATCGTGAATACGGAAGGTGCACAAAATTATCTCAAATAATTTTCAAATAAATCTGATAAAAACTAGACAAAATTTCAAAGAGGACAGAAAAGAATCAATCAAAAATATGCTTCGATAAAAAGTTATTAGGGTTTTTGTCCAGGACCCATCTCGTAATGAAACGAAACTTCCTGTGGTTTTTATTGCAAAAGCAAAACGTTTCAGATTAGAATACGCCGGCTCAGAGGAGAAAACGATTCGCAAAAGACGTTTTAGAAAACGGTTCGCTTTAAAAACGGTCAGAGAGGCCGACGGGCGGGTCCCACCCGAGTTCAAATTGAAAGGGCGCTGCTGGGCTCGTTGGCGCCCGAGAGTCATGGTGATGTCGCCGGCGGCGATCCACGGCGAGGTAGGGTGATCGGGAGTACCAGCGTGTTCAGGTGCCATTCGCGTCGGTTGGTGGTGGTGGTGGTCGCCGCGAGCACCACGCCGACGGTGGCTCCTGCCCGTGGACGGCAGTTCGGGCGAGGATGAAGCTCACGGAGAGGGCTGCAATGATCAAATTGACGAGGGGTTAGGGATATGGTAGCTAGAGAGGAAGCTGGACGGAGTTAGGGCATCGGAGACGGCCTCACTGCAGCGAATCGAGCTGGAGCCCGAGGCGGAACGGGCGGCCGGAGTTGGGGAGGAGACCTCCTCGAGGTCCTCCTAGTGGCCCGTGAGGTGTAGGTGGAGTGTAGTGAGCGGCGTGTTTCGAGAGGGGACTCGGGGTCTCTTTATAGGCGAGCGACCGAGGCGGTTGCCGCGAACGGGATAAGTCCGCGAGGGATTCTGGCGGAGCAAATGGCTGGACAGGTGTTTAGGAGTTGGAGCGTTGTCGTTGTTGCCACCGAGCTGATTTGGTGCCGCCGCGCCGAGTTTGGCTTGCCGAGGTGGAGTTCGACGGAACGGAGCAAAGGCGGGCATGTCGGCGGCGAGGAGCGCCTGCTTGCCGGGCCACGACGACGGTGCAGCGGGTGTGCTGGCGTGCATGAGGCCCGCGGAGAGCTGAGAAGCAATGGGCGGCGCAGAACGGCGCTGCGGGCGTGTCTGTCTCCGTTGGTCGCCACGGTGGCGTTACGCCGTGGGACACGCCGCGCTGAAGGGCTGTGGTGCTCCCGACGGGAAGCCGCTAAGCGTGCGTGCAAGGCTGCGGACAAGCGAGCCAAAGCGACGAAGCAACGTACAAAGGCCTGAGACTTTGTGACTGAAACTGCCGGATGAAAAATGACACCGCAAACCGAATTTATCTGCAGTGTTTGAACAAAGGCACGCCGTGTGTTCGACTGAATGATTCTCGCTTGTAGGAATTTTTCCTTGGGCTGATTTTTGGTGGAGTGGCTCCTCAATGTCCCAAAGAGGGCTGCCTGATTTTTGGTGGAATTTTTGGAGGAGTGTAGGTATGAATTTCACCAAATTTGGCAAATCTGGTCCAAACTTGCAGAGAGTGTAGTTTGAAAAATTTGAAAAGAAGATGAGTGGATCAAGATGGTCCTGGGTTGTGAGTACAAAGGACTAGCCAAGAGAGTTGGTTTGAGATCAAAACTCACAAGAAAAGGAACACTTGCTTTGTAAATGGTTCAGCTCAAAATAATTATCGTAAAAGATTTGAGAGAAGAATTAATTCAAATAAAATCCAAAACTTGTTTGGATGAGTTGGGATAGTGAACTTAAGTTGTTGGCAAGGAGGAGAGGAGGTTTTGGAGTGGTTTTACCACATGGGTAAAATACAGAGTCATGGATGGTTAAGAAAAGAAAGGTGACCCTAAATCTTTTCTTTGAAATATGAAAGAAGATAAACTCCAAAAATCCAATTTTGGAAGGAAACAACAGAGGGGAATATTTAAAGGATCAAACCTAAGGTTTTGAAGAAGAAAACAGAGATGACAAACTTGCCAAAGAAAAGAGAAGTTAAAGAGAATAGCCTTTTTTCGAAAAGAAAATAAAAGGCCTTTCTTAAAGAAAGAAAGAAACCAGCAATGTTTTTGCTAAAACCAAATAAAATTTTTGGAGTGTCACAACACCTACCCCCTTAGGAAAAATCTCGTCCCCGAGATTTCAGCTGATCCTTAAATAAGTGTGGATGTTCCGTCCGAAGAAAATCCTCTCTTTCCCAAGTTGCTTCATTCTCGGTGTGATTGCTCCATTGACTCAAAAACTTGATGGTTTTTCGTCGAGTTCTTCTTCGCACTCCTCTAATATTCTTACCGGATGTTCCCGATAGGTGAGATCTGGTTGTACGCCAATGTTCTCGTGGATACTTGTTTCTCGGGTTGCTCACGATTTCTTAATTGTGAGACGTGGAATACGCTAGGACGTCGGATAATTCTTTGGGCAAGTCTAGTTGGTAGGCTACCTTGCCTCTTCGTGCCACTATACAAAATGGTCCGACAAACCTTGGTGCTAGCTTTCCTTTGACCCTGAACCGTTGCAGGCCTCTCATAGGGGATACCCGTAGGTATACATAATCGCCGGGCTCAAACCTGACCTCTCGATGCTTTTGATTGTAATAACTCTTCTGTCGGCTTTGAGCGGTCTTGAGTCGGTCCCTGATTAGCCTGACTTTTTCCTCGGCTTCTTTGAGCATGTCTGGGCCGAAGATACGACTGTCTCCGGTTTCTGACCAATTTAGCGGGGTACGGCATCTCCGTCCGTAGAGGGCTTCAAAAGGTGCCATTTGCAAGCTGGCCTGGTAACTGTTGTTGTATGCGAACTCGGCATATGGCAAGCTTTCTTCCCAGCTGGTCCCATAGGTGAGGACACATGCTCTTAGCATGTCTTCTAGTATTTGGTTTACGCGTTCTGTTTGTCCATCAGTCTGGGGATGGTATGCTGTACTGAAGGCCAGTTGAGTTCCCAGAGCCTGTTGTAAGTGCTCCCAAAATCTCGAGACGAACTGAGTGCCTCTGTCAGATATTATTGTTTTAGGGACTCCATGCAAACAAACTATACGGGCAAGATAAATACTGGCAAGCTTCTGAGTGGTGTGGGTTGTTTTCACTGGAATGAAATGTGCCACCTTGGTTAATCTGTCCGTGATGACCCATATGGCATCATTTCGCGCCAGACCGAGGTAGTCCGACAATGAAGTCCATCCCTATTTCATCCCATTTCCACTCGTATTTTATTCGTTGCGATGAGACCGCTGGTCTTTGATGTTCAGCTTTTATCGTTGACAAGAATCGCAACATGCAATGAAAGTGGCTATATCCTCTTCATACCGTGCCACCAAAATCTTTCCCGAATATCCTTATACATTTTGGTTCCTCCGTGGTGGATCGAATATGGAGCGTGTGGGCTTCAGCTAAAATTTGATGTTTGAGGTCCTCTATATTTGGCACGCAGAGTCTCTCCGCACTATAAGGTTCCTTCATTGTCTATGATGAATTCCGAGGCCTTGCCCATTTTTACCTTTATTTTTATGCCTTCGATGCTGGGGTGTTTATACTGAGCTTCTTTGATTTTCTCCACAAGGTTGGGTTGAATTTCCAAATTTGTTATGGTGCCTCCCGTGACCATTACCAAGTTGAGTTTGGTAAATTCTTGTTGGAATTCAGGTCTCAAACCCGGCAGCTGTTGTTGTCCGGATGGGGTTCGACTAAGAGCATCTGCCACAACATTTGCCTCCCCGGATGATAGTGAATACCCACATCGTAATCTTTTACCAATTCCAACCAGCGCCGTTGTCGTAAATTGAGTTCTGGCTGTGTAAAAATATACTTGAGGCTTTTATGGTCCGTATATATTTCACAACGATTCCCCAAAGAGGAAGTGCCTCCATTCCTTGAGTGCATGTATGATCGCCGCCAATTCTAGGTCATGAGTGGGATAATTTTCCTCGTGTTTACGGTTGCCTTGAAGCGTATGCAACAACTTTGCCCTCTTGCATTAGTACGCATCCGAGACCCTTTCGACGATCACAATATACTTCAAAATTCTTGTGTATGTCCGCACAATTAATACCGGTCTTGTCGTTAATTTCTCTTTAGTTCTTGGAAACTTTTCTCACGTGCTTCATCCACTCAAATTTCTTGTCTTTTTGAGTAATCTGCGCCATTGGCTTGACTATGGTGGAGAATCCTCAATAAATCTGCGGTAATATCCTGCCATTCCTGTGAAACTTCAGACATCTGTTACATTGGCAGGTGGCTTCCAACCAATTACGGCCTTGACTTTTTCTGGGTCCACGGCAATACCTTCTTGATTTAATACGTGGCCCAAAAAGCCTACCTGTCTTAACCAAAATTCACACTTGCTGAATTTGGCGACAATTTATGTTTTCGAGTTCCCTAACACAATCTCGAGGTGTTCTCGCATGCTCTTAGGTGTCTTGAATATATCAAAATATCGTCAATGAATACCACAACAAACTTGTCCATAAACTTCATAAATACTTTGTTCATGAGGTGAACAAAATATGCGGGGGCGTTTGTCATTCCAAATGGCATTACTGTGAACTCATACAGTCCGTATCTGGAGGTGAAAGCTGTCTTGGGGATATCCTCTGTGCGTACCTTTAATTGATGGTAACCTGATCTTAAGTCAATTTTTGAGAAGACCCTGGCTTGAGCGAGCTGGTCAAATAAATCATTTATTCTTGGCATTGGGTATTTGTTCTTGATTGTGACCATATTAAGTGCTCGGTAGTCTACACACAATCTCAGTGTTCCATCCTTCTTTTTGGCAAATAAAATTGGTGAACCCCAAGGGGAGGAGCTGGCTCAGATATATCCTTTGTCTAGTAATTCTTTTATTTGCTTCTTCAATTCTACCAACTCGGATGGTGCCATTCGTATGGTTTCTTGTATATGGGGTGGTTCCTGTGCTAGCTCAATGCTGAATTCTATTTCCGATCCGTGGCATGCCGGTAATTCTTCGAAATACGTCCGAAATTCACACACCATCGAACTTTGTTTAGTTCGAAATGTCCACTTTATACAATCTTGGTTGCGAGATATTTTTCTGTCTTGGGCAGAAACTCTTCTGCTTTTCCCGAGGTGATGAGTGAGAATTACGGATCGGTTGAAACAATGATAAAACCTTTGTTGGTGGTTAACCAATCCATCCCTAGGATGACGCCCATCCATTGTTTTCCAAAACAATGAGATTTGCGTGGAACTCTAATCCTTCAAACTTAATAACCACACCTTGACAAGAACTCGAGTAACTTGCTGATTTCGGGGACTTGATGATCATCGATTTTTCCAAAGGAAGCATCGAAAAATTATTTTTCAAAGCAAAACCTTTCGAATGAATGAGTGAGAAGCTCGAATCAAACAAAACCATGGCAGGTATTGTGTTGACAGAAACGCATCAGTACGATATCCGGGGCATTCTGGCTTCCTCCGGGGTCACGTGGTTCGATGACCTTCCTGTGGTTGTTATTGGGGTTGAAATTGTTTCGCTTGGTGCTGAATTATTGCCACCGTTGTTCGCTTCGGGTTGAGTTCCTTGGTTTGGGGCATTGCTTGGCATAATGCCCTTCTTCCACAAAGCGTAATAAGTAACGCTCGGGCGATATGTGAACTCCTTGTCCCTTGCATGAAAATTTTTGATTGGGCGTGAGACGCTTGTCGTGGATTTGTGCGTCCCACCTTTCTGAAAATCTATCTTGCTTCGATGGTTGCGAGCATGGTTTGTCTGGTCCCTTTTTCGCTTGCGGAAATCTTCCAAGCTGCGTCTCTCATTTTCCAGGGTAATGGCTTTATCCACCAGTGTTTTAAAATCTGGAAAAGTGTGTACAACCAGTTGGCATTTAAGTGCGGGCGCTAGACCGTCAAGGAATTTTTCCATCTTCTTGCTTTCACCATACGCTCTTCATTGGCGAAGGGACAATAAAGTGAATCGACCATTGTAATCGACACCGCCATATTCCTTTGTTTGAGGTCATCGAACTCTCTTCTTGATTTTCATAATACTCTTGGGAATGTGTGCACCACTTAAAACCTTCCTTGAAATCATCCTAGGTTATATTATTTTCATTGGGATGCATGTGCAGGAAATTTTCCCACCACGGCGGCTGCTCCCTGTGAGATAGTGCGTGCATATAATACTTTTTCCTGGTCTGAACATCTTGCAATATTTAATTTTCTCTCCATATCTCAAGCCGGTCCTCGGCTTCAAGAGGTTTGTCAAGATGAGAAAATGTCCGAGGACGGTCTTCGTAATTCAGATAATTTGGAATGTGCGGATATCGCCCATGGTGATTTCCCATGTTGAAAACTTGGTTCATCATTTCTCGATGTTGTTGCTGACTTTGTTCAAAAAGGCGGCACATTTGAGAAAGTGCCGCTTTCACGCCTGCTGACACGATCGTCCTTGCGTGTTATCGTTGTCCGTTGAGTGTCACAATTTTCCTCTGGCGGAGCTGGCATGGGAGCGCCCAAGGACGAGACATTTTTCACTGGGATACATTTTGTAAAACCCATAAGAACAAACAGAAAAGAATCGCCAAAATTTAAATCCATAAATTCACAGTGGTTTTCAAATAAGAATAAAATGCCAAGACAACACAAAGAAACAAAAGATTTGCGCACGGAGAAGAACTGCTCATTACGTATCTTACACGCGGTCGATAATTATACAATACATCACTCAGATAGGCGTACATAATCCTCGACATGTTATTTAGGCTAGTGCACTTCTCCACTTCCTACATGATGCTAAACAGGCTACTTCTCACAACCTATGTACATATACACATATCGCACAAGCGGCATCTCGCATGTCGGTTAAGCGACTCATCGGAGATGTTGACGATCTCCTTGGCTCGCCAAGGGTGAGGCGGCGAGGTGGGAGTCGACCTCCTCCTCACTAATAGGCTCCAGACGTGGAGTGCTGCGCTGAGAAGGTGGAGCGGGTGCGGAGGTGGAGCAACACGAACAGGATGGGCGCAAAGGTTGGTGTAGCACGTGTTGGAGTGGGCGCGATGACTTGGTTGAATTCCTCGGTGGTAGGCGGCGCGATTTACGGTGCATAGGATGCTGAGGACGAGACAAACGTCGATGGCGGTGCGGTGTGCAGGAGCTCCCTCTGTTGGCGGCACAGCCATGGATCGAGTCCATGCGGCAGCCACGAAGTCGCCCACCAAATTGTCGAATGCTGCCTCCAGGCCCGGAGATACTCAATAAGCATCTCAAAGGCCTCGCCCCGTTCTCCTCTCGGGACAGAGAATGCATAGTGGCAGTGTAGGGCACATGGCATGGGAGGTAGCGGTAACGACGAGTCTTCATTGAGGGAAGGACATCCCTGAGGCGAGCTATCGCCTCACGGGCTGCCATCTGCATAGCATGCTTCTCCGTAGGCATGGCTCTTCCCACAAACCGAAGCGCCGAACTCAACACGCCCTCCCTTGAATTGCACCGCGGCCTGGTGCATGGTCAGACTGTCGTTGACCTTGTGCTGGTAGAATGTGAAAGCTGGGCGCACAGATGGCCCCATCGCGACCTGAACGACGCAGGAGAGAAGCTTGACGAACCCATCGGGCACGCTATAACATCCGAGACTCGCAGCCGCCGTCACCATCTACAACAGCAGTAAAAATTCTGAAAGGTCAGATCATAAATTTATGCTGACTGTCAGAAAGAATGTCTACGATTGTAAAAAAATAAGACAAGACAATACTGTGCTAATCACCGATTAGCGATCGCACCTAGTGGCTTCCCTACAGTCAGCCTGGCTCGTACTAAGCTTGTCACGACCGGTTTTCCGATAAAAATATTTATTGAAAAGCCAATCTTGTTACCCCAGTTTTGAGAAGTACTCCTCACCGTAGACAAATTCTTGATACAAGAAGCCAAGAGTATAAAATATATACTGGGCTGAGCCAAGGATGCTCAACAAATTTATTACAAGCGCCAATAATTATACATAATGGCGGTATAACACAAGGGTGAGGTGGCATACTCTCGACTCGAACTAAATCTGGCGGTGGTGGTATATCACGGAGAAGTGATATGCTCAACTAGCATCTCATCGGCGCCGAGGTGAGGCTCGTGAATTTATTTGGGTAGCGGAAGCGGATATAGTACAATGACCAAAACCAAGGGTCGACGGATCGACCGACTCCTCTAGGCGCCGGACTCGCTATCGAACTCTTCATCCATGAGATCGCTTTCACAAGATCCGCCAAATCAACAAGCCGGTGAGTACTTTAAAAGTACTCGCAAGACCGCTCGGACGAAGATATAACAAATGCATGCATGAAATGCGATCGATAAATACACCAATGCATGAACAGTATATTAGCATACGGAATAAATAAAGGGGAAACGGCGGTAGTCCGCCGAAAATCCCAACAACATAAACAAAATGAAACCCGATCGGTGTCGAGCGGCGCCGAAGGTAAATAAATAAATAGAAGGAAAGAAATGCCACAATCAAGGCGTCGAGCGACGCCACATAAAGGGCTTTAAAAGAAATGCTACGGTCAAGGCGTCGAGCGACACCGCATAAAGGGCTTTAAAGGAAATGCCACTATCAAGGCGTCGAGCGACACCGCATAAAGGGCTTTAAAAGAAATGCTACGATCGAGGCGCTCGAGCGACACCGCATAAAGGGCTTTAAAAGAAATGCCACGGTCTGGCGTCGAGCGACACCGCATAAAGGGCTTTAAAAGAAATGCCACGCGGCAAGGCGTCGAGCGACACCGCATAAAGGGCTTTAAAAGAAATGCATAGCAAGGGCCCGAGCGACACCGCATAAAGGGCTTTAAAAGAAATGCCACGGTCAAGGCGTCTGAGCGACACCGCATAAAGGGCTTTAAAAGAAATGCTACTAGCCAAGGCGTCGAGCGACACCGCATAAAGGGCTTTAAAAGAAATGCCACGGTCAAGGCGTCTGAGCGACACCGCATAAAGGGCTTTAAAAGAAATGCCACGGTCAAGGCGTCGAGCGACACCGCATAAAGGGCTTTAAAAGAAATGTAACAACACTCATAACAAAAATTCAGCTCATAATAATAAACGAGTTAGCACATCACAAGAATATCCCATTAAATCGCACTTAGTACTCATGAACTTTCTCCGAGTTTTCGTCATCAACAAACACTTGTCGATAAGAATAGTATAGAATTTGATGATGATAAGATGATTCAAAGGAGTTTTGACTCTGCAGAGCTTGTACTAAAATCACCCACGGTCAACGGATTTCGTAGTCACGAAGGACTAGTTCCGCTCACGGTATTTCGAAGAAAACACAGCGATCCAAAGACACACCCATCATACTTCTCGATGTCGAACCACCCTGCACATCGCTCAAGAAAAACTTTTGAGACGGGAGATCACAATCTCAATAGCATGGGATCGAATTTATATACGCGCTCTAAGGGTGCCCCCTCTCGTCCCAACCGAAACACCCATGCCCCCGACCGGATGGTGGCTTTAATCCAGGGCCATGGAACCATCATCCCGCCTCTCCTTTTGGTGTGTACCAGAAAGCGGTTTGCAACTTATTATGCCATATTCCTTGCGGAAAACATGTGGTAGTACGGAGTGAAATCGAAAGGGAATCGAACCGACACGGGTTGATTCGAAGTAAAGAGATGTGTGGCGAAGACCGCATGCTACAACACTGCCATCTTACCCATACTCATGCCAACACATGGCCATGCACCTCCATACACCACAAGTATGGATCAATGAAATTACATGTCTCCACATGCATGAATAATAACCTCCATCAGTATGCTCACCAACATGCTATGAAACTACTTACATGCAAACATGCCAAACACTCATCATATCAAAAGTCTCAACATGCTTGCCTGGTTCAGAGTAGTCGGAGCCTAGCTCGGTGAAGTTCGGTTCGTCACCTCCTTCGTATATCTACGGTATAATGTAAAATATACGCTTATCGTGAATACGGAAGGTGCACAAAATTATCTCAAATAATTTTCAAATAAATCTGATAAAAAACTAGACAAAATTTCAAAGAGGACAGAAAAGAATCAATCAAAAATATGCTTCGATAAAAAGTTATTAGGGTTTTTGTCCAGGACCCATCAGAATGAAACGAAACTTCCTGTGGTTTTTATTGCAAAAACGTAAAACGTTTCAGATTAGAATACGCCGGCTCAGAGGAGAAAACGATTACGCAAAAGACGTTAGAAACGGTTCGCTTAAAAACGGTCAGAGAGGCCGACGGGCGGTCCCACCCGTCAGTTCAAATTGAAAAAGCGTCGGGGCTCGTTGGCGCCGAGAGTCGCGGTGGTCGCCGGCGATCCACGGCGAGGTAGGGTGATCGGGAGTACCAGCGTGTTCAGGTGCCATTCGCGTCGGTTGGTGGTGGTGGTGGTCGCGGCGAGCACCACGCCGACGGTGGCTCTGCCCGCGGACGGCAGATTCGGGCGAGGATGAAGCTCACCGGAGAGGGCTGCAATGATCAAATTGACGAGGGGTTAGGGATATGGTAGCTAGAGAGGAAGCCGGACGGAGTTAGGGCATCGGAGACGGCCTCACTGCAGCGAATCGAGCTGGAGCCCGAGGCGGAACGGGCGGCCGGAGTTGGGGAGGAGACCTCCTCGAGGTCCTCCTAGTGGCCCGGTGAGGTGTAGGTGGAGTGTAGTGAGCGTGCGTGCTCGAGAGGGGACTCGGGGTCTTTTTATAGGCGACCGAGGCGGTTGCCGCGAACGGGATAAGTCCGGCGAGGGATTCTGGCGGAGCGATGGCTGGACAGGTGTTTAGGAGTTGGGCGTTGTCGTTGTTGCCACCGAGCTGATTTGGTGCCGCCGCGCCGAGTTTGGCTTGCCGAGGTGGAGTTCGACGAACGGAGCAAAGGCGGCATGTCGGCGGCGAGGAGCGCGCCTGTGCTTGCCGGGCCACGACGACGGTGCAGCGGGTGGGTTTGGCGTGCATGAGGCCACGCGAGAGCCAGAAGCAATGGGCGGCGCAGAACGGCGCTGCGGCGTGTCTTGTCTCCGCTGGCGCCACGGGTGGCGCTGCCGCCGTGGGACACGCCGCTGAAGGGCTGTGGTGCTCCCGACGCCGAAGCCGCTAAGCGTGCGTGCAAGGCTGCGGACAAGCGAGCCAAAGCGACGAGCAACGTGCCAAAGGCACAAGACTTTGTGACTGAAACTGCCGGATGAAAAATGACACCGCAAACTGAATTTATCGCAGTGTTTGAACAAGGCACGCCGGTGTTCGGCTGAATGATTCGGCTTGTAGGAATTTTTCCTTGGGCTGATTTTTGGTGGAGTGGCTCCTCAATGTCCCAAAGAGGCTGCCTGATTTTTGGTGGAATTTTTGGAGGAGTGTAGGTATGAATTTCACCAAATTTGGCAAATCTGGTCCAAACTTGCAGAGAGTGTAGTTTGAAAAATTTGAAAAGAAGATGAGTGGATCAAGATGGTCTGGGTTGTGAGTACAAAGGACTAGCCAAGAGAGTTGGTTTGAGATCAAAACTCACAAGAAAAGGAACACTTGCTTTGTAAATGGTTCAGCTCAAAATAATTATCGAGAAAAGATTTGAGAGAAGAATTAATTCAAATAAAATCCAAAACTTGTTTGGATGAGTTGGGATAGTGAACTTAAGTTTTGGCAAGGAGGAGAGGAGGTTTTGGAGTGGTTTTACCACATGGGTAAAATACTGAGTCATGGATGGTTAAGAAAAGAAAGGTGACCCTAAATCTTTTTCTTTGAAATATGAAAGAAGATAAACTCCAAAAATCCAATTTTGGAAGGAAACAACAGAGGGTATATTTAAAGGATCAAACCTAAGGTTTTGAAGAAGAAAACAGAGATGACAAACTTGCCAAAGAAAAGAAGTTAAAGAGAATAGCCTTTTTCTGAAAAGAAAAATAAAAGGCCTTTCTTAAAGAAAGAAAGAAATCAGCAATGTTTTTGCTAAAAACCAAATAAAATTTTTGGAGTGTCACACCGCACCGCCATGGACCGGCTACCTTGAAGCCGGCACCGCGGGCGACATCTCCACGGCGGCTTTCCCCAGTGCGAGGCTCCTTCGGCGGCGGCGGCCATACCAGCCGGATCTGTTGCTGCTGCTCCGGCTCTTGCTCGCTTCTTTCCAAGGCTTCCGCTGCTGCTCCGGATCTCGCTCAATCGCCGCCTTTCCTTGGGGCTTGTTGCCATCTTGCCGCCGCTGCTCGTCTTCTGCCGCTGCTCGCCTCGATTTAGCCACATATCAGTCGACTGAATCGTCTTTTGGGTAAGTCAATTTTCAGGGGTTGGGGGGGGGGCTCGCCGGAGTTAAGGAAGAACCAGCCGCAGCAGGGACGGGGGCTCGCCGGAGAGGTACCCCACTATCTATCTTAGGGTTCAGGGTGGGGGCGGGGGGCTAGAGGGCTGGCTGGGGCGGCGATGGGGAGTTGTTTCGGCGTGGCAAGGCGGCGCTGGGGCCGGCGGTTTGGCCGGTGGTAGCTGGCGGCTCAGGGGGGTGCAGGTTGAAGATGAACTGTAGGCCCTCCCTAAACTACATGTCAAGTGCCTCTCTGCTACCATTGTGTTCAGTTTCGACAGTAACATTCAGATTCCACAGTAAATTTCAGTTTCAACAGTTAAGTTCAGAGTCAATAGTTTTTACCTCATCTGTTGTAGTCAGGTGGTTTTGGTGATGTAA